>JAHMML010000029.1:759067-882970 GCA_020341155.1 Eciton burchellii | reverse complement strand
CCCCGCCCGCCCGCCCGCTTCCCCGTCCGCCTGTCCTACCCGCGACGCGGCGTCCCGGTATTCCCGTATTCCCGTTTCGCCGCCCCCGAGTCCGCGCTGCATCGCCGTCGAATCAATACCGGCAGACATCCTAACTCACTCGAGGTCAATGCCTCGTTCCCGCGAGCGCCGACGACCTCAACCTCCTACCTTCCCTACCCTACAATTTCCTTCCCAGAAGCCAGACAAGGGCTCTCGCGTGGGGAGGCGACTTCCACTTCTGACGCGGACTGCGTCGCGATTGTACGAGCAGGATGACGAATCGCCGCTGTGTATCGCCGAATCTCTCGCTTGATCATTCGAAATTCATCGGCTATTCGCACAGCAGAGGGGAAGGTGGCGGGAGAAGCTCGCGCTTGTGCGAGATGCGACGTTCTCGATTTTAGAATTGGCCTGCAAAGTGTCGCATATCGGGACGATCCGATGACGATAGCCTATAACGGCTATAATCGCTATGTCTCGCAAGAGACATAGCTATATCATCGCTATATCGAATATGACTTGATGCTTGCATCTGATTTATCTTGTGATTGTAGGATTTCTTTCGTCTGGAGGTTAGGACATCGTGTAATGACATCGCTGTTGGATAAACATTACTCTTCGCGATGCGAAACTCGACGGGAGACTCGAGTAAACGCTCAACACGATGACACGAAGACTCCCTTCCATCCTCCCTTCGATCCCGCCTTTGTCTTTCCGGCTAGGGAATCGCCTAGCTGCAAGAACCAAGAGAGACGCGAGGATAGCTAGACGCGCTATTACGATCGCGCACGCGCTTGCTTTGATCTTACGCTTTGATCTTCGGGGATTCCCAGGCTCGTCCAGGTTTTCTAACGATCGAATAGGCGATCGCTAATCGGAAGAATGCATGCTAGAATCTTGAACTTTATCGCGATCGTGTTCACGAATCGAGGCGAATGATTGGTCGATCTGATTCCGTCCAAGGCATCGAACTGGCGGAATTTGCTCTAGACCTAGAAGAAAACACCGTGTCGTGCGAATGGACGTAAAATTAGATGGTGCGTTCAACTCTCTCTTGTATCCGTGCCAAGAAAGCCTTCGCTGCGCTCGCAGCAGCCGCCATGATGCTCTTGCTCCGAAATGAAATCGGCTTTTGTCATCGTCGCTCGACGACCATCTCTCCATATTAATCCGCGCAGAGTATTAACAGAGAGAGAGAGAGAGAGAGAGAGAGAGAGAGAGAGAGAGAGAGAGAGAGAGAGAGAGAGAGAGAGATAATGATTGGATTGCAAGATTGGATTTTTTGAGAATCCCCCTTGCCTTCCTCAGACTTTAAACGCTTCGAGCATCCCCCGGCCCGAAATATGTTTCGTTGTGGTTTTACTGAGAACTGTTATTCCGGGATCCTGCTTGAAAATTGCGTGGCCGCAATGGGGCACACCGTGATTCCGCAATTACGGATGAAGGGGATCGCAGGTGTTTCGCAGGAGGTGACGGCGTTACTTTGAGAATCGCGGATTACGAATCCGGCAGATCGACAGATCGGATTCGCCGATTAATTCTGCTTAATGTGACAAACGCACAATGTGAGACGCGTCGATTCTCCGCGTGTGCCCGATCGTCTCGCAGGCTTGCATCCTAGTGAAGATCGATCAGGAAGGGGAAAGGAAGACGCGAGGAAAGAGAGAGCGACCGAAGGAGGCTAATGCTCTGACGCGCAAAGAGGAAAGAGAGAAAGAGAGAGAGAGAGAGAGAGAGAGGGTGTCGCCCTCGTGAACAAAGGCAGCGTCCGCAGAGTTAAACCGCGGTATCTAGCAGCAGGTCGTGCACTCTCGCAAGAATCTCGCTGTTTGCGTCTTTGACGTAGGCACATTGTACTCGGAGGGCAGAATGCGCGGCCGCAAAAATCTTCGAGGCGATAAGCCGGTTGGCCGTTTGGTTCGACGCAGCAAGCTGCGTGTAAGCGAACGCGTTGCTGTCTCGCGATGCCTCGCCGTTAAAATAGTTGATCAAGATGAAGACGCTCGTTCGGGGAACGAAGCGGAACGTGTCGAGTTGTAGGATCGAGGGAACGAGGTAATTCCGATTACTCGTCGGTAGGTCGCTCTTGGAGAATTCCCTAGATAAGAAGAAACCAACGCCCGATCGGAGCTAGACGAAAACGCACGAAATGCATCCGTCTTCCACGGTGGCGTTCCAGAAATAGCTACGGTCCAATATCGCAGTCCAATTGTGACCGCCTCCGTCACATCAGTTCAAGGTTAAATGCGCGTCGCCACCGCGTCGTTGCTGCAATTTCCACAGAGGGACCAAAATACATCTCTCCTCTCGCCGATATATAAATATATGTTTCGTGAGAATCCGAAAGCAAACGCACACATGCGACACATGCCGATGATCCTCCTCTCCCTAGACTTCTCCCTAGTGCGATCGAAGACGCGATTCGAAGACAAATCGCAGCCTCGGGAAAGCTCGAACGGGAACTTGCCGTTCAAACGGGATCGAACGTTCCCCAACATTGCGAAAAACGTTATCTAGGTAAAATCTAGGTCCATGAACTCGTCAATCGCCCTCCCTCTCTCTCTCTCTCTCTCTCTCTCTCTCTCTCTCTCTCTCTCTTTCTCTGTCTCTTTCTTCGTCACTTCTCCGTGTCATGTAAATATGGACATATACATATGGAAAGTAATCGGAACACTGAGTCAGTCGTGCAACGAGCGTTGATGCAGGCTCAGTGAAAGCGCCTGGGAGACATAGGGAGCCTACAAGACGAATCAAACATGCTGTGATCGACGGCCGATGGCCATCACGATGGTCGATGAGGTTATCCGCGATAGATGCGTTGACCTTTGCAATGGATACACCCTGCGGCGTGTCGATGACACTGTTCTATAAAGATACCCCGGGGAGGTAGGGCCTTTAGTCTTTGTTTCGCTCTCGTCCGGCAGTCGTTGAACCCGGCGTGTCGGGGACAACACACTTTGAACTATGCACGAACGTAAATTAGCCGCAATAATGCGAGTCTTTCAGTGGCCGAAGGATACGCATCGCCAGTGCGGAGCTTCTTTCCGGCTTAAGAGCCGATGAAAAACAGATTACTCGACTAATAATCAATCGACTCGCGACACGAGTTGAATCGTTCGCGTCCACGTACGTTGGCTTTTGATCTTCCATCTTCGTGTGCTAACGTTTGTGCGTAACATTCGTGGCATGTCATTACTGTCCCTCCTAGAGGTCACGCATAGGAGCGATAAGAGAGGATGATATCTTTGCTCGTTCGTGATTCGATGCTGCTCCAGCGATTCAGAGGAGGAATTTTCAAACGAGACCGCACACATCGATTGATCATGACGATCGCAACAAGCGCGGTAGCCTCCGCTCACGGTGACCTTGTCGCCATGAAACGCGACGATGTGGAAAAGAAGGGAAATTCTCGAAAACCGCAAGCTTCACAAGCCGAGGCTCGCGCGGAGGCTCGGGGCGGACGGACATTTTTTGTCCCCGGCATCAGCATCGGAAGGTGCGATGCACCTACGTGCTGTCGGGTCAAGGTCGTACTCCTCGTGCGCCGGACCGGCTGAGTCATTCGTGCAGAATCGTGCATGTACAGAGCCGCACTGGGCGGCTGCGGGTACATCGAACCCGAGGATGACCGTTGCAGCTGCAAGCGCGACGCTGCTAGCCCACTTCGGCCGTCCTCGGTACATGTCGGCTGTCTTCGACTGCATTCCGCGTGCATCAACCTGCGAGACCGCCCTCGAGAAGCGCCGCGCCGAGTGCATTGCCCAATACTGCGCGAAGACGCGCGCCGCGCGCGAACAGCTGCGGCAGCGGCGAGAAGCGCGCGTGGCGGGGGGCGGGGGGCGGCGAGGGGGGGGGGGTAGAGGCGCGGGGCGGGAGGAGCGGGGTGAGGAGCTACCGGCGGCGGCCAAGGGATTACGCGGGAGCGAGGAGAGGAGAAGGCGCGACCGCGTTGATTGTGTCGCGGGGACGATGATAATTAGGCTGGCGCGACGAATCGGATGCACCGATGCGCCCCGATGAGCGAACTTTCGCCCTCTGGCCGGATCCGCGGGGGAGCTTCGAACGCTTCTTCGATTTATGAATGCGCAGCTTCGGGGCGCACTTCGGGTTAGGCGTGCGGTCCGATGCTCGTTCTGCTAGAGGATTCCTCTCCCTCTGATTGTCGAGTAGAACCAGGACTGCAACGGATGCAGGACGCGTTGCGCTGCGGCGCAACCTCAGAGATCTCGGTCGTCGATTTTGCTTATGTTGAGAGACGCTGTAAACGACCGATGCGCCAGAGTAGGGTGAACGTTCTCCGAGCTGGCCTGTCGGGTTTATAGAACGTGGCAGCGCTCGTGTGGCTCGCGCATACACGCTCGCGCGTGCAGACTCGCGTATGCGCTCCCGAGCTTTCAGGGATGGCTGATAGCCGGACGATTCTTGCGATCGGGACGTATCTGTCAGCCCGAGCTGTTTCCCGAACCGATCTTCCTTAGCACAGCTTACGCAGGGAACAATACGGGCCTTGGTTCCTATTCCAGTTCGTCAAGATCGATCGGTATTCGCCCGACTCATCGTTCGCTGATCGCGTCTCGACTCTCGAGCTTATTCGAGCGTGTGATACGCGCCTAACATTGTACAGATTGCCTGTAACATCGCTATTGAGAGCTTCTACTAATACAAAAAGGCCCGACGAGTTTTTCGTTCGCTTCGTTTCGTAGTTTCTCAGCGCTCGTCCCGGAATGACCGGCTACATTTTAAATTAGAAGAAAGCGCTATTAATAACGCTCATAAATAAACGCCGCATCCAGCGTACACGATTATTTAAAGAATACTGTATCTTTAAATAACGATAGAGAGAGAGAGAGAGAGAGAGAGAGAGAGAGAGAGAGATTGGGAAAGTAAACAAGCGAGACAGAAGGCCGAGGGAGATAATGGAAAGAGATATTAATAGGATTATCGAATACAATATTCTATACAAATACATCCACAGGATTACTAACATTTACGTTTACCTACCACCGATACAGGTCAATGCCTAGTCGAGTCGTTATTATTTTATTACAACAAGAGAGAGGGAGAGGGAGAGAGAGAAAGAGAGAAACGTTCGCGAGAGAGTGGACGTTGCGTTTGTGCAAAACGGGTGCAGCGCGGCAGAGGGGAATGGAGGAGGAGGAAGGGGACGGGAAAATGTCCGTGAGGCGCGCGGAGAACGGCGCGGAGAGGAAGACACGCGCGCGCGCGCAAGGGGAGAGAGCGAGAGAGAGAGAGCGAGGTGGGAAGGGGGGAAGGGGGGGGAGGAGGGAAGGGAAGTAGAAGAGAAAGAGAAAAAAGGGGGAGGGAGAGGGCCTCGGGACGCGGTATTGGAGGGGGCGGAGGAGGGCGAGGGCGAGGGGGGGGGGCGGTGGGATGGGGTGGGGGGAAGGGAGGCAGGAGTGCATGGGACAACGCGTGCAGCGCTCATGCTGCACGCATTTCGCGTGGCCAGAGGGTTCACTGTCCCGAGCCAAGGCCGCAGGGGCACCGCCCCACTGAACCAATTGTGCCACTTTTATGCTCGCGTCGACTCATTTTCGTCGAGTTTTATTACTTGCAATGCGTGTGTGCCTTCCTGTGTGCGGGCACGTGCATTATGCGCGCGTACGTAGGTGGCGGACTAACTACCGCGCCGGGCGCAAACGTCTGACCTATGCGTGCGCGCATGGGCGCGCGCGCGCGCGTTTTGCAGAAGAGCGAAGAGCGCCGATGGGCAAAAGGAAAAGCGAAGGATCAATCGCGCGATTCCGGAAATGTCCCTTTCTGTCGGTTAATGTCGATCAATGTTGTCAAGAAGAAAGAGATAAAGGGATGACGCGCCAATGCGACCGCTCGACTCGCCATCATTTCATCTGGACTATGACAGATCTTGTTCTCTCTCTCTCTCTCTCTCTGTCTCTCGGCCTCTAAATTTATACGAAAGTTTCGCAGCACCGGCCGCATTCTTCGTGGCGACGTCATCATTGCCATTTTAGTTCCACAAAATCGGCATTTACATTTAATGAGATGTCCTCCTGAGGGGACAACGCGTGCCGCGATGTCTAATTTGGCAGAATGCTTCTCAGCGTCGTTCAAGCACGCCCTCGGGATGAGACGATCGAAAATGTGTCATAGGACTTCTCCAGCGGCGTACGCACGCGGATTTGCGAACCCCGGGAAATGCGTTTGGGTTTGCGAACCCTCAGACTGGAGGGGATTGACCCAGACACCCCCTCCAGCAGACGATTCTCCCTCCATCGGGTAGCTGTAGCTGCTTCTAGAACCCTACGCTATAGTCGATGGCACGAGGGTGCAAAACCCCGTCTGCTTGATAAACCGTTGCACCGCCCGAGCACGATAAACGCGATACTGTTCATCCATTTGCGAAAAAGGGTAAGGGGAAGGAGGGCGGGGGGAGGGAAGGGAGGGAAGGGAGGGAATCACCCTGTGCCGCATCCTGTGGCGCAAAATGTCCCTCTCATATTTTGTTACGTTATTATTGTTACGTTCCGATAGGGATTAGATATCACGCGATTGGAATCGGGTCGGGGTTGGCGTTTATTTATTTCGTTTTCTTTCGAATCGCTTCCGTTTATTTATTCACCGTTTACTCCCCTGAAGTTACTCTAAATCTGAGATTAATGCGACACTCGCATTATTAATTTAATGCAGATATCGAGTCGATAATCCTCCTTCTCCTGTCTCGCCCGTCGTCGTTTCTCGACCTCGCCCTCCCGACGGAGGCAAATTGCATTCGTGCAATTTGTAAAATTCACCTAGCTGAAGCGCGAATGATACCTTCACGTCACACGCTGCGAAGACTCGCAGGTCATCGACGACGAAGATCGTGAGGGATTGCGTGAAAGAGAGTTTGCGCGCGTTTAGACGCGCGATCTCAGGCAAATCTTCATCCTGTATTATTATTATTATTATTATTATTATTATTATCGTTCCTACTACCGCGTGCAATCTGCAATTTCATGGAAAGCGCCTGTCGTTACTGCCGCCTTAAATGAAGAAACAATTATGCGGCCATGTGTTCGCGTGTGTGTCGCACGCGGCGACGCAGATCAACATGATGTCACGCGACAAACAAGTTAATAATGCCATTACGGCGCTCCGCGGCGTAACATCGCGAGATTATTCTTCGCACTTTCTCCGTTAATTAAAATTAAATAGGCGCCGTCCGGGGCGCGGATAAGGATAATCGCCCGCGGGGAAGTGATTAGATGCGACGCGAGCTTCCGCATGCGGCACTGAGCATACGAAATTCATCGAATGTTTTTTTTTCTCTCTCTCTCTCTCTCTCTCTCTCTCTTTCTCTTTTTTCCTCACGGTGGCCTTCAGGAGTTTGCAGGCGGAGGGAGGAGGGGGTGGGGGGTGAGCGAAGACAAGTCGAGTCACGGGGATTCCGTGGAGGAGAGAAATTAAAAAGATGCCGGCAGGGGACAATCTGCTCACAAATCATCGTCTCCCGGTGCGACAAGCTTCGACAACGCTGACGAGCGTTCGAATAATCATGGATTTCTGTTTCTCTCATCGGAATCCCGTTCGAGTCCCGGGGGAAGAAAGGACGGACATGCTCGTGATGTGGCAGGCTCGAATAGCGGCGCCACATCGATGTTGGATCATCATTAAAACAATGATGATTCGACGCGGTTGACGCCGTCTCTCAATTCAACGTCTCAAACACGGACGACGGGGCGGCCGCGGAAACGGGGACGAACCTTCCTGCCCCCCCTCTTTCTTCTTTTTTTCCTTTCTCTTCTTTTTCTCTTCTTTTTCAGCAAAGGAGACTAACCGGAGGGTCCAATAATTGCTCTGCAAACGGATGCTGAACGTGCGACACGGGGAATATTACGAGGCGGTTATTACGGGCGAAGCTTTGCGCGCATAAACAATTGGTGCATTTCAGTGTCATGGTTCGTATAACGTTTGACAAGCAGGGGTTGCGAACCCCAGGAAAGTAGCCAGCCAGACAGACAGACTAACGTAAAAGAGGGTGACCCAGACACCCCCTCCATCGGGCTGTTTGCAGGCGATTCGACTACCGCATTGGTCTGTGCAAGCGGTGGTGAAGTATATCGCGATGGAAGGGCGGTATTATGGGGAAAGAAAAAAAAAGAAAAAAAAAAAGAAAAAAGGAGAAAAAAGAAAAAACGGAGGAGGGAGGAAAGGGGAGAAAAGGGAGGAGGAAAGTTGCGACGATGCGACGCCAAGTATTGCCGTTACATCCGTTGCCGTGAAACGCTGAGGAACGCGGTGTCGTTCGCTGATTATCGTATGGCGATTGATCGCTACGGTAGAATCGTTCTCCCCGAGGAGAACGCAATGGTAATCGCAATTAATCGGGATTAATTGGTATTAATTTAAGGGGGATTCAAGGGATGCGAATACGAAGGAGGAATCATCGTTGTCCTTTTCACATCGTCAATTCGGGGCTCGACGAGATGCAGGCTTCTTGAGGGCAGGCCAGGTCGATGGTAGGTCAAGGATCAATTCCGAAAAGGGATCTCGAGCCGGAGGTTGGGCTAATGGGGAACGGAAGTGCTCATCACGTGATACTCGAACATCGTGTTCGCGTATCGAACGACGCGCACGCTCGCGCCACGAATAAATATCGACGGGAGAAAGTGCGTCCCCCGCGCCCTCGTCGCGTATGAAGAAAAATAATCTCTTATTCACGATGACGATCAATAAGCGTCTTAACGGACGCTCAACGCATGGAGGACAACGCATTCTGATGATCGATAATAAACGAAGGCCCGCGAGCAAGGGAGAAGGGAGAGCGGTAACTCTTTGTTTTCTCTTCTCTCTTCTTCGCTCTCCCTCCCTCTTTATTTGTTTAGTTATTTATCTGCCTAATTCTATCTATCTTCCTCTCTGGGCGAAGAGAACGATCAGGAAGAAAGGGCAGACATATATCGAACGTGGCGGGAGAGCGGTGGGGGAGCAAGGGATGGCAGTTATGGTGGAAAGGGAAAAGCAGGAGAGACGGCCGTGGTGTTGCTGACCCGACGACCGCTGTAACCTTGCGTCCCGACGCCCCGCATCCAGATCAGACGACCCTGTGCATCATCCGAAGGTCTTCGAATCCTAGACTAATAGAAATTTCTGGGCATTCGCAAGGTGCGTGTGACCCTTGGCTCGACCCTACCGATCTCTTTCCACGAAGAAGAGATTATTTATAGAGCCGAGCTCTATCTCTATAGACAGAAGCTATGGCGAAATGATAATCGAAGTCACAGGGACGGGCTCAGCCGCTGAAGAGGATCCGAGATAAGATCGAAATGTCCGAGGAACACTACGAATGTGCTAACTGGATGATGGAAGCGTATGCGCTGATAACCGCGTCTTAGATTCTTATAATTTCGATGAAGCAGAGTAAAACTATCAAGAGGGAGAACAATGAACTTTCGTATCCTAAAAATAGACTGAACGCAAAGATAAAGAGGAGTGGGAGCATATAAATACACATATTGTAAAATGAAAATTCTTTATTTATTAAAATAAAAAAATGTCAAAATTTTACACATAACATAAAGTAACACATAAAATACATATTAAGAAATGCGCATATATGTATATATATATATGTATTTTATTGACAAATAAAATTAAAAAACTGAAACTAAAATAAAACAGAAAAATAAGTAAAATGATAACTTTTCTTTAATCAATCGTATTGTGCATATTGATGTATTTATTATATTATATTTGGTGGGACTTATCCCACTGACATCAATGGGATATATTTCCCAATCTAAAACTATTTTTATGTAATATCGATATATAAATATCGATATATGATTTTATATGCACTATGAAATCATAAATTTAAAAAAACGAAAAATAAATTAAAAAATAAATTAAAGGTGCGCATTTTTCGCGCGCCATCTCGAATATTTTTCACTAATCTGAAAAATATTTATCAAAATATATATACATATATTACATATAATTTTGCTTAATTTCTAAGATGAAAATTAATCTTATTTTCGTATACGAGATGGATTTCATGCGACGATTGACACGACCATATTAGGTTATTATTACAAGAATTAATAGCATGAATTGACAGAAGAGTCATAATTATAAACTTCATTGGTAAATTGTACAGATACGCATGCGTAATTATTCGTAGAATATTTACTTTGTTATAATATGGAGCTATTATGAAGCGATCGATCAAATATTGCAATTGAACCATGATTTATAATTTTGATTTATGATTTATAATTTTTGCTCTTCGTCAGATCAAATCAAGCAAAACACGATTGAAGTTTAAAGCTTATTAACTTACTAACTACTTCCTAAAAATTATTAAATATAACTATAAACTAAATTACCTTATAAAACTACAGAATTTGTTGATTTTTTGTTTTGAGAACAACAAAAATAATCCTAAAAATACAATTTTCTTCTTAGCTCCAGGATAGATTATTTTTTCCGAGATGAATATACTTGACATACTTGACATTAATGTTATTTACATACCTTCGTCATGTATCACAGTATTGTAGACAGTTTATAAATACAAACTATCTACAACTATTTCTAATATTTACTCTCCTGGCGCCTTATCTGGAACTGATAAATTTTGTTTATTATTATTTATTCAAAGTGTACGCTACGTATGATGAATCGCATGCAAAGTTTAAAACCTATTTATCTGCTACTTGTAAATTATTTTATTTCATCCATTATTTTATTACTTTAAGATATTATAAAGGCAAATTACATGTGTGTGATACATATTCCTGATAATCGAAATTTTAATGAGCAAGCACGCGGCAGTACAATGTATTAGTCTAATATTTGCGTATCTAAGTTAAGGTTATGAATTGAAAAATGAATATAGCAACCACAATAAGCAAGAGCGTACTTAATATTAAGATACTGATGTTAATTAGGTTAATCAGGTTAATTAATCTAAAGGCTTAGTTTTAGGAAACGTCGGGAAACAATATCTAAAAGATTAAATCGATTTTTGACAAAGTAATTAGTAAGTATAACGTAACAGTTAGATACTTCATGCTATCATGATTATCATATTCTGTCTAATGCACGTTATCATAAAGTTACACGTTCACAAAATCACAATGATTTGAATAAAGCAGCAGCAGCAGCAGCAACAACAACAACACAACAACAAGAACAAGAACAACAACAACAACAATGTACCAATAATAATTTAAGCAAAAAACTGTCGCATAATAGCAATAATAGTTCAACGATCACTTTTACGGGATAATAATTTTTATGCAATTTGAAAATATGTTGAATCTAAAATTGACATCTTTTCAACGAATCATTGAAACTAATCAAAGATAGAAAAGCAAATTTCCTGATTCGTCCAAGTTATTCGATTCTGTGATATAAATAGAATTATTGATTTTATCAAAAAGTTTTGTAATCGATAAATAAACGAAAGACATGCAAAAGACAAGCGAATGACGAACAGACGACAGAACGAACGGCAGAAGAATCTGCACCAGCAAGAATGAAAGATCAATCGGCCTATCAATAAGAGTTGTATTAGTGTTAAATATAATAAAGAATCCTATTACTCCTTGTTTTATCAACCAAACGTCGAGAACTCGTTGACATAAGGAATATATATATATATCATTATACATATATATATCATTAAATATATATATATCCTACAATTCCATTGTACTTACAATTTCCAATACTTACAGTTTCATGGCATTCATGACTTTTTATGAATGAAGAATATATGGATCATGTATTATCTGATAGATAATATTAAAAAATTGTTTAAGATAGTTATTATGTTATCATATAAATCTTTTTCTAAAGATGTCTTGCACTCTTGAATACATAGCTCTGCTCAATAATTAAGCTGATTTGTTCAGCAATAAGTGAAATGTAAATAAATTTGTTTTTTATGATTGTGCATAAATTCTTAGGAATACGCGAAAGTACAAGACATCTGTAAAAACATGTAACTAATTTATACATTCGTTGCACCAGGACGTGATATATGAAATTCAGATAGTCAAAAATTGTTATTAGCCGTATATTGGATACAAAATGTCAAAGTACAACTAATTACGAATGATTATTACGTAACATTTGTTGTCGCAATGTTGACATACCGCTAATACAAAATTATCATTTTTTATAACAAACCATGACTTTGATTAATCGCAGCATACGAAGAAGCATATTGTAACTTTGATTGCAATATTAACATATATCTATATATTTGTATATTTTCTTAGAAAAATATTTTCATTTACACATATACTTTAACAGCGTTAAATAAATATATACAATGACTCTTCAGAATATTTTTTTAAGAATATCAATTTTCCCACGTTAACGGAACTGAGCACGGTATGCAATGAAGTTGTTTTAAAAGTTGTGCAAAAATTTTCATGTAGAAACTTCCAAATTCCTTTTATGCTTTATTTAGTAGCTTCAACTACTATTAAATTTTGCACGAAAAAAATTAACATTAACGAATAGCACGATAGAATGTATTGAATGTAAAATGTTGATATTTAAATAAACTATCAAATATGCGTAGCGTTGTATTAGTATGTTTGGATTAATCAAAAGGCTTAGTCTTGAAAACAACCGAAAAGGAATATTTCGAAAATTACTTGTTTTAAGAAAAACAATTAGTAAGTGTAAAATAACTTCATACTACGATTATCATATTCTGCCAAATACATGTTATCATCAAGTTACGTCCAAAAAACAACAATGATTTAAATAATATTAATATATCAATAATAATTTAAATGACGTTAAAACTCATGATAACATGAAAAATATGATGTCCAACGATAATTCTTATGAGATGCAATAATTTTCATACAATTTAAAATTGTGCTGAATTTAAAATTGATGCTTCTTCAATAAATCATCGAAATGCCACTAATCAAAGATGGATTATGGAGATCCGAATTCCCTGATTCGTCCAAATTTTTCCACACAATATTCCACAATATTTCTGATTTAAATATGGCATTCTTTGACAAATATTCGCTATATCATTACGCTATAATTCACTAATTTCATAATATACAATTGATATTATCGGCAAATATCAATATTCTCTATCCAATATTTTGCTTACTTCTAAATATAAATATCCTAATATTACAAAAAAGTATTTTACACTATGTACAAGAGTATGTATGTAATAATGGGAATTCAATAAATTTCAGCGTAGCTGCTTATTCTTTGTAACAATGTCGAGATGCTAAACATCTTCGGTTAACAAGGAACAATGGAAGTAATTTCCTAAATGCTATCCGATTTGATTCGTCCTAGATAATGTTATCAATATGAAATAACACAAGTTTCCCTGACTGAAGTGAAATATTGTGAACGATATAATTAAGAAAGATATAAAAGTTGCTTATTGGACTTAGACTAAATCTTTGTACTTGTCATAACTCGTTTGAATCGACGAGTTTATGCATATGGAACGCATTTCTTTTGAGCAATGTTTATTATGAATACTATTTAAATGCTAATTGAAATTTTCACCTGATATCCGTACTATATATTAATACATGTCTGCTTATTGTAGCTGAACATTATATCACAATATAATTTAGCTATATTTCTATAGAGATACTCTCTATTACGTAGAACGTATGGGTATTCATGGCGACGAATGAAAAATTATGATATCAGATGAAGTTAAATAGCAAAACAATTACTTTGACATGACTATTATGGATGATAATGATATGAAATTTTAGTCGAATATTTAAATAGTACGAAATAACATAGCTTAAATTAGGAAGGAACATAAATTATTATTCCAATGAAATGTTAAGATGGATAATCTTACAATTCTCGAATATTGAAGTCTAATTCCTCTTCTGGTTGTACTTCTGCCCATGTCGCATATTCCGCAAATCCTCTCACTATCAATTCGTCGGCAAGAGAAAAGCTCTGTAAAGAAGAAAATTTGTCGATTAATTAATTTAAAAATTATTTTTAAAATGTAATGTACATGTATAACAAGTGTGTAAAATTTTCAAAATGTGTGTGTGTGTGTGTGTGTGTGTGTGTGTGTGTGTGTGTGTGTGTGTGTGTGTGTGCATACGTAAATGTAACTAAATACTTACCCCCTTATTTTGGAAACCATAATAAATGTGGGCAAAAACTTTGTCTTCTATATAGCCTGCAATCTGAGCTTGTGCAATTGCGGATGTCTTGCATATTAAGGCTATTAAATCATATGCTTCTTTTGGCCATACACCTGTAACATAAAAATGGCATATATAATAAATCGCTTCAACTGAATAGAAACATATTATGGTGCATTATATAATTATATTCGTGGTCTATATTAGATCCACATAAAAAAGTATAATATCGGATACTTACCATTCTTTGGTTTGATATTTGCTAAATGGATCTCAATCGCTTGGAAAGGCAAGTAATGAAATTCAAGAGCTAATGGTCTAATTTCATGTCTTTCAAATACCCAAAAGCCTCCGTGATCGAGTAATTTTATCAAATATTTTTGTGACTCCCAATTTATCTTCTTGATGGATCCCCTGACCCATTTATTATTCCAAAACGCAGCCACAAAATCGTTCACTGTAAAAAGAGATAAAAAGAAATAAATAATTCTATTGCTATTTGGACGTTTTTTTTTATAAATACAATAAGATTATATCACTTTTACTTACCATTTGCATGATTGGTTGCCAATATATTTTGGCTATAATAAAGCATCATATTATCTTCCATAGGTCGCAAGCGGATATATGTGGGATGAGTTACATTATTAGCGAAGAACCAGTTTGGCTTCACGATATGCGAGAGACTAATCTCGTTGTTAATGCCAGGTATCAGCGACAAAGGAGCATAAGATAACACTTTATATCGTAAAAAGCCCGTAATTCTATTAACATCCAATGTAACTCGTTCCAATGTTACTTCTAGGAACTTCCTCTCTGGAAACTTTTGCCTTATCATTTTTAAAGCAGTAGCAATGCCGTCTGCGCTGCCCTGCATTGAGCAAACCTTTTGGCTGTAATCCGTAGGATGGTCATGCACATATATGGCAATATTCGTCTTCTCACGAATGCTGTGTAGAAAATTGCCATTACGACCGATCAATCTGCCTACCAAATGTTGTGGTACGACAAAATCGTATGTTTCTTTCTTTTCCATGAAGCTTCCTGCAAATGAAGAAATGAAAATTAAGTATGATCGACAATATTTCATTTGGCTGATATTTAAGATTTTTAAGATGCATATGATAGAATGATGAAATGGATGAAAATAATAAAAAAATTGTATACAATACCTTTTTTATGCAACTTAATACCTTTTCCGCTGTCTAAGCTTCCTTCACTTCGGGTTTCGTCTGAAGGACCGGCGACCTGCGGATCTCCCCCCATCGAACGAGGACTAGGATTTCCTGAGTCTGCTTCATGTTCCACAGCCTGGATATTCCCAGTAGGACTCGCCTGTTCCGCATTATTTTCTGTATATTCCATGTATTGCTGTTTGGACGCAATTTCAGGAAGAACATGTTGTTCGGACGGCACGTACTGTGGTCCGGGTATGTATTGTTGCTCCTGCGCGATGAACTGTTGGGCGGGCAGGGCATACTGCTGCTCTTGCGCAAGATACTGTTCGACGGGCATGCCATACTGTCCTTGTCCTTGCGGGATGAATTGTTGGGGGGGCATTCCATACTGTTGCCCATGCGGGATGAATTGTTGGGGGGGTACTCCATACTGTTGCCCATGCGGGATGAATTGTTGGGGGGGTACTCCATACTGTTGCCCATGCGGGATGAAATGTATGGCGGGTAGACCATACTGCTGTCCGTGCGCGACGAACCGTCCAGGAGGCAAACCGTACTGTTGCACGGCGTACTGTCCAGGGCCATATTGTTGCCCTGGCATGATGTACTGTTGACTGGACATGAGATACTGCTGTCCTTCCGTCATGAATTGCTGTCTAGCTGGACGATGACCAGCTGGAATGTACAGTTGCTCGATTGCGGCAGACTCTTCTTGTGCGACGTACTGCCCCTCGGGGGAGACACGCTGTTCTTCATTTAACATATCTTGTCGCTGCATATTATTTAATGATAAATTTTGCATTGATAAGATGAAAGCGCCGGGGGTAATACCTGAAAACAAAAATCATATTTATATTATATATTATTGACATCAGCGATATAGTCTAATGCCATATCTCTCATCATTTATGTTTGTGTATACCGCAAATTTTTCGAATGTATCATCGCGACGCTCTAATACTGTGACTTAATTTCTATATCGTCAGTAATTTTCTATCTATATCGCCCGGTGTATCGTGAATGTATCGTGAATATCTGTGTCAATTTCAACACGATCAAACCATCACTTAGAGCTACATTATTCTTACAATTCTCTCGCGTTTCTTCGACATCCCCTCCTGGATCACTTTGCTTAAGTTCAGATGCATTTATCTTATGACATCTGTACCAAAAGTAAGCAGCGGCCGCGGTCAGCACGGGGACTGCCCATTTTAAAAACCGTGAACGTAAAGAATCCATTTCGCAGCTTTACGGTAGATATTTGGTCTATGTAGATAAATTTGTAGATACTGCAAATTAAGATCGAGATTAAGAAGGAGGTCGAGATCAAGGTCACTGGATTATTTACTACGAATGCATTTCTATGCAATGTATTCAAGTTCTACAATGATAACGGACCAGAGAAGAACCTAAAACCACTTGAGATGCATAGCTATCCTCGCAACAATACAAATATATTGCTATATGTGCAAATATATATAGGAATGTACGTATACTTCCTCGCATTTGTATGTTTGCCGGATTGTGCTCTTTTCTTAAATCTCTTTACGACACATGACATGTATTGGCAAACCGGAACTCCCACGATGGCGAGTACGATACAGCCTAACTCTTCTGAAATCATTTTTACACTTATGCACCGCCTGATGAGCGGTAATGGAGAGAATTACTTTCTAGCCGAGAACACTTAGAGCTCGATGTGTATTATTAATATACGATATATTAATATACAATATACAATATATTACAATATACATTATTTTATATTATAATATACAATGATTAGACATTCGCGGATTTGCTTCTACGTTGGAACGTTTCATCGTTGGATCGATCGATCAACATTTCCTATCAAACGAAGAATACTTTCTTGACGAGCATCTACATTTGTGCAAAGCAACGAATAATGAAATGATGCAACGGAAAGAGAGCGCGATTAGTAAAGGAATTAACGTTCTGCCACGTCGTGACGAAATGTACAAATATATTAAAAGTACGATGAAAAAAGAAAAGAACGACCGAAGTTTACCATTACCGAGGAAGGTGGTGATGTTAATGAGCAATCACAGTTTCAGAAAGCGGATCAGAAGATCCTGATCGGACAGTTTTACGAAGTAAAACGAACAAAGTTTCCTCGCGCGAAATTTCTGGAAGAAATCATGCACATGTGTATTTGCGCATGTATTCGTCGTGTAGTTCATATCGTATCATCATTAAAAATTGTTACTATACACCGTTGCATCGGATGCACGATATTTTAAATTCTAGAACTTTCTAATCAAAATATGATCTAGGATCGAAGTGGCATCAATCCCAAACATTCGTCAAAACAAGATAACACGCGCTTTTCAAAGGACTTTCAGAAGACTTTCAGAAATATGTACACAATAATAGAAAGAGAGAAAGAAAGAGAGAAAGAGAGAAAGAGAGAAAGAGAGAGAGAGAGAGAGAGAGAGAGAGATACGAAAATGTTGCCGAAAGATTTAGCATTCCATGATTACTTCGTATGGAACACCTTTTGGGAGCACAAATCTCGCGTGCATTTAGGACTGAAATCGCAACGAGCGATGCAAAGTATCAAGTTCTCGGAGAACCTACGGGGAACGAAATCCGCGTCTACCTCGCCAAGTATCAGGCAACTACATGTGTCTTTAAGAAGCGATGAAAGAAAGATGACAGAAGCGATGAGGATGAAGCATTGGCCTTACATGATCGTACCCGATGTAGCCGAAATAGCGAAAAAAAAAAAAAAAACAAAGCGTAGCGGAATGCAGGGAAGATCCAATCGAACTTTAGGGACTAACGCGCACTAGTGAGCACTCGAGTGATGTCTTCGCGGTAGAGATCGCCGTCCAGAAAATGGTCCGATTTTTGTATCCGTGTGCAACACCGATCGACCCATGACAAAACGTCACCGGTCAACGGTTGACCGGTCACCGCCGCCATACAATAATCGAGTTATTCTGGCAAGGACCGAGATCGTATCTTATCATCAGGAAGGAACCCGAAGTCAGAGAGGGGACCGATCGTAGGACGGCTCACGCGAAGGCGATGTCAACACTGCCGGAATTGTACTGGGCGACTCGCGAATCATCTATCGCCAACATGTGCTCGATATGGGGAGATATCCACCGGTTGGATCGGGAAATCGTTTAACAGTCACGTAAGGCGGTCCGCAAGTCGCGATGAAGATATATCTGGGGATATGCCAAGTGGGTAGCTGAAGAAATGGAAGAGGAAGAGGATTGAAGTCTCTAGTGTTGCGCGTAACAAGGAACCAACCACTGAACCGAATAATGAATCATCAGGACTTGTCGCGGAACATGTGAATCGATTGTTTATTTCTTCAAATATCTATCGCGTGCGATTTTACAGCTTCATGTCGTCGTCATATCGACAAGCGTAAGAAGGTACCGTCCTTTACTTGCGAAAACGCAGAAAGTGAGCGAAAGCTCCGTGAGCTTGAAGACAACGCGGGATCTCACGAGTGCAAGAACACGTGACTCCTAGTCACGTGTAAATAAATAGATATGATATAAATGATGAATGATACGATATAAATAAAATGAAAAATCGTCTATCACAAAGGACTTTCACGAAGAAGGGAAGAACTTTCTAAACTTATCACGCATTCTAATCTCGGAGTCTCTATAACTTCAATGGCCGACCAGACTGGACTTCAGTGACCGCAGTTACAGTTGCAAGGCGAGCGGATCAAAACGGATCAAGTCAACTGCAGTGAAATTTACAAATTGCATTTTTTCCCACAATTAGGGAATTTAAATCTCCAATTATGCTAATGCATATGATCGGCTGCATTAATGCGAGATATCCAATGAAAATAACATAAGGGGAAGGAAAAAGAAAAATTACTACTTCGATAGAATGCATTTGGCAACTAAAGACACCGTAATAATAATAAAAATAAATAAAAATAAAAATAAAGAAAAGAGAGAGAAAAGAAGTAGAGAGAAGAGAAAAAGGGAAAGAGAAAATGAAGATGGAAGGAAGCAGAGAAGATGATTATCTGATTAGTGTTAATCCAAATGCAGTTTTAAGCATATAGCATAACATCTACATAGCATACATCTACATAGGTTACTAATTAATACTACTTATTAGTAGCTACTAAGTAATTACGTTGTAAAAACCAACGGCTTAATCATAAATAAAGACAGATAAGCACACTACATGTTGTTACGTGATCAAGAAATATCAAGTTTTCTAAAAAATAAATTTCGAAAAGCGTAGCAAAAATACGATTGACATGCACTGATTGAGTAACGGAAATATTGAAAATGTTAGATAGAAATATGACACTCGACTTAATAGATTTATAATTACGCAAATTACTTTTGGATCCAAGTTAAAATTATTGTATCACCTGTACACGTGCACACTAAATTAATCTGTAAGATGCACACAAGATGTAGTACTACTGCGCACGTTTGCACGTGGATGCACGAGTAGCCATATATTGGCGCATGCTGCGCATGCGCGCGCACGTGCGGTGAGTCCCATATATGAACTTTTATATGAACTTTTATATTAGCTTTTATATTAGCTTTTATATTAGCTTTTATATTAGCTTTTATATTAGCTTTTATATTAACTTTTATATATATTATATATATATATATATATATATATATGTATATAATGAGAATTTTTTAGAGAATTAGATATACATAGGTATTTTTTATGCACACGTGCATTTATGTGTAAATAGTGCTGCACGAAATGATAATTTGGCGGCTTATGCGATTAAATTAGGAAAGAATAAATAAATAAAAAGAAAAAGAAATTAATAAATAAATAACAGAAGCTATCCCAGATAGAGCTTACCGATCGCGATATATATGAACGCTACAAAACGAAAACCGTGATGCGAGCAAAAAGCGGCCTGACGATAAAACGAATTTTACGTTACACGTGCTGCGTTATATCGTCATCTTACACACCGAATATTCTGCTTTTCTAGGTTAATTGCCACGTGAGAGTAAGATTATTTAATTGCAATTGTAATATCGTCCATTCATTAAAATCCGCGCTTCTAAATCCCTTCGATGAGAAGATAAAAATTTATTTGAAAAATTTGTTTGAAAAAAAAAAAAAATTTAAGAGGGCATGTGATAGAATACGAATATAAAATTCCATGTTTCGGCGTGTTTGTGTTACGCAGCGCGTAAAGGTTAAGTTAGATTAGACGCGCAATCTGAGGCAATGAGCATGTAGCGGCATGCGGTTATACAGCATATCATTCGTTCTTAATCAGAAACGATTTGATTAATTATATGAATCTGTGAGACAATGCTGACTGATTAATTATATAAATCTGTGAGAAAATGCGCCATGTGCACTCGTGATACCATAATTAACAAAAAACTTTAACAAAAACTAATAAATGTGTAATAACTATGAGAATCAGTATGAAATTTATACTTACCAGTAATTTCTGGTCACTAGTTGATAAATAGTTTGAAAAATTATTTATTGATATTATAATATAAATATTATAATATAAATATTATAATATATAATTAAAATAATTAAAAAGCAAAGTAAATTGCAAATTATTCACTACTCTAACACAAACGCGACTTGCATGAACGAGAGCTGAACACTGAATGGTAGTTGAACACTGAATGCTTGCTAGTTATATAAACTATAACCTCATATAAACTAAACTAATATTAATAATCTCAAATAATGGTACTAGGTGGCGTACCAGATCGAAGCGCCTCTCACGGTGAAAAATCGAACAAATTAGAAAACTCATTAAAGGCGCATGCTCAAAATATAATTTTGAGGAGGCTAATTCAAAATATAATTTTGAACGAAAAAACCTCATGGGAACAATCTCGTATTATTTAGCATAATAATAATAAGAATAATAAATTCCTCGTGAACTTTGCGTTATATTCAATGTTGAAGATAGACAATGTTACATGCGATCTTAACTGATTCTCGTGGCAATTTTTCCTTAATCGCGAACAACATCGTTATGCGATTAACGCGATTACTGCTCTACGATCATAACTCGATAAGGATAGTAGAAATATCCTCTCTTTATCATTCGTAAATACGCATCCGCGTAGTCATAAGGATCTCGAGAACAAACGGCAAAAGCAGATCGGAAATCCTATATTATTGCACCGAGATTATTGCACGCTGACCGCATCAAAATATCAATCACGCTCGATCAAAATACAAGATATCAAAATGGAGATCGGTAGTAGGAGATCGGTACGTTTGCGATCGCTTTGAAGTCAATTTTGACGAAACTTGATCAAGTTTGAGCGAGTGCTGCTGAATCATGGTACAATTAAAGTTTACAGTGATACAGTGATACAGTATCGGACGTATCATGCCATCATAAATAATGCCGGAAAAAAAGAAATTATAAGCAGGAAGCCTTCGCATAATCGAGCGAATCTAATGCGATCGAGATTTAATTTTAAGTTTTTATATGCTGCTTCGAATAATGATAAGTAATAGTAATAAAATCTGATAGTAATAATACCTGATAAGCAATAAGATGATTATGCTTTTCTTGATTTCTTTTTGCTTCAATATACTTTTTATTAATATAATTTTTAACTTCTTAGACTGCCAAGAGACGCAAGAGAAATAACCGAACAAAATGGGTTTGGAAAATGGAAAACCTTTGATTTAACCATATCGAATTCGATATCTATCTCTTCCAATAAGGCTCATATAGATCAAATACCCACCAATGAAATTCTAGCAACTAAACTATCAACTTATTTATTAAATTACCTATTATCGACCATAATTTTTAGGAAATTTGTTCTCCTACTGAATAAAAACATTTGCTAGTAAAGATTTGCCTTAAATCATGATAACTTTTTCTCATAATGCCATCTTCCGTGAGAACGACTCATGTACATTTTCCGATGTACACCTGTTGCGCGTCAGATGGCGCTATCTGCCTATCTCAACTATCTGTTTCGTCCGACGAAGAGAGAGATAGAAGACTGTTTTGCTTTTTTTCCTCCGCGACGTGATGCCGCGAGCATGTCGCGAAAGAAGTGATAGAGAGGTGAACGATTTGTCAAAGAGGTAGAGTGAAATTTTTTAGCCGGCTTGATGTCGCGCGTTGCAAAACGTGACTCAGTTCTCTGACAGAGCACGGCCGCACCGGATCCTCGTCGATCGCGTCCCGTAAATGCATTTTATCGACCATGCTTGACATGATCTCTCGAAGCCGCGGGAAGGCCGGGCATTCCAATGTTTTCATGCCGGTGTTGCTGAGTGCCTGTGCCATCCCCATCTCGATGCTCTTCTGGATAATCAACGTGGCATACTCGATACTGTGGCCGGACGGTGTGAACTCCACAGAAGGTCTCGTAATATAAAACAGACAAGATAGAGAACTGCACCGAGTAAACAATTCGGCTGACCGAATATCCGTATTCGCAACGCGCGACGAATAATCTCGTCTCTCGTTCATTCAGTTTCAATTCATTCCATTCGTTCAATCCAACCTTTACCTTCCTCTACTTCTTCCTCTTCGTCTTTTTCGTCATTGTCTCTTACTTCTTCTACCTCTTTTTCGTCATTTTCTTTGTCACCTTTTTCTTCTTCTTCTTCCTCTTCCACTTCTTAATGTAAGATGACCCCTTTCTTTCTTCTGCTCTTCCACGTAATCTCTTTCTGATCCTGATGATCAGCTTTCACTTTTGACCATGGCCTTCTTTTTATTAATTCCACCTTATTTAAGTCCGAATCAATAGTAGCTACAGAACTATAAAGTCATTTAAAGGAAAAGGGAAAAAAAAAAAAACCAGGAAAAGGGACTCATTATCGCGTTTGCAATGCGTACGAGTATGTGTTAATGTATGCGTGACACGATGAAATAATTCTCCCAGTTGCTGGCAATCGCTTCTGCGATATTTCACTTAACCCCGCGCGAATGAAAATTCCAAGTTGGTGTGCCGAAAGGCGTTGATCTTGTTGATAAGATCAGTGTATGTTGGAATATTATAGCGGTTATCCTGTTGGCCCATCAGAACTTCCAGAAGTGGATACATTAGCCAATCGCTTATCTAGATTCGCTGATGCGTAATGAGCAATATTGAATTATTTTTCTCTTGAAAAATCTTCTCTTGTCTCGCCTTGAAAATATTACACTCCGTATTCAGTCCGTTGACATGTAACGGTGCTTTGATTTCGAAGATTAAGATTGCTGCACGTTAAGAGGACATACCGATGCTCCAATGTACAATATTGATTTCTTTGATTTCCTTTTCTAATCCTTCTGATACCTGTTGCAACTGTTGCATTTGTTCTCCTCGATCCTTTGTATTCGGTATTGCCGGTACTGCTCGATATATTGTCAAAGCGATTTATGAACACGCGGATTCTCGCAAAATGGATCTCGTTTATGTGCGAGAAGAAAACAATTTGTTTCATTGCTCGATGAAAACATGATCCTATTGTTTCATTGCAAAGTATCTCCCTGAACGGCGAATATTTCATTAACCGAGGAAACTTTTGTATCAAATGATCTATCTGTAGAATACAAGAAGAGTATATCTTAAATTATATCAATTAGTTTTTTTTTAAACTTAAATCATGAGCTATTCACATTCTTTGAATCAAAGTATTTATATTCTCTTCTTTTAGGACACACAATCATTTCACCATGGAGATGGCTGGTTGCGGTCGTGATACCGTTTTTCTTCTTGTTTTGGGGATTGCGTAGGAAAAGCGTGGACATCAGCGGTGCATTTCTTGGTAACAAAATGCATATATAATTTTTCAATTTTAAAGAACATAGAATGAGATAATAATGTGACAGATAATACATTAAGCAGTGCTAGAAAAACGAAAAGATAGAGAAGAGAGGATTAAAAGCAAGTCGCCAATTCAAGCATTGAAACATGAAATCTTGTAGGCCTTTTTATGGGTTTTATCTTGACACTTTCGAGCTTCGCTCATTTGTCGGCTCTCATGGCATTCTTCGTTACTGGATCAAAGGTAACAAAGTTCCGATCTGCGCAAAAGAAAAAATTGGAGACCGATTTTAAAGAGGGTGGTCAACGGAACTGGATACAAGTTTTGTGTAATGGTGGTATGGCTACGCAGCTGGCTCTGCTCTATCTACTGGATATAGGAAGCGGTGAACGGCCCATCGATTTCGACAAAGAATATCGAAGTTCGTGGCTGTCCATTGGGATACTAGGTAATGTTCGACGAAATGTGGCGAAGATCATTTTAGCCGGAAGAAGATTCACGACTTGAATATTAAATGCTCTTTGCACTTGAAAAGGAGCATTCGCGTGTTGCAACGGTGATACGTGGGCTTCCGAGTTGGGTACGGTAATGGGCACGGGTGAACCTTTTCTCATTACGACAAGAAAGAGGGTACCGAGAGGTAAGAATTCGCCGGTAAATATTTTCGTAAATAATTGAAATTATAACATTTCGTGATAAGAACGCGCTTTTTACATACATTTGATTACAATATAGATCTGTGAGATTATTTGTCTTGTAAAATACAGCTGTATGTGTTTCGTTTAAGGCACGAACGGAGGTGTCTCATGGATAGGTCTATTCTGTTCCATTCTCGGTGGTGTAGTAGTTGGACTTTTCTATTATGTTATGGTGTTAAATACCGTCGACACGGCTGTGCTGCAAGTAGCAGCACCGCAGTGGCCCGTCATAGTAATCGGGGGCTTTGCAGGTCTCTTTGGCAGCCTCTTGGATTCCATTCTCGGTGCAACCTTGCAATATTCAGGTAATTTATAATAAAATTTAACTATTTTCAATAGAACAAATAGTTTTGTTCTATTGAAAGCTTGAATGCGGTTTCATGAGTGCGATTCATGAGTAATTTATGAGCAAACATATTCAATTAGATAGACAGATTATGTATAGACAGATTGTGATGATGATGATTTTTAGGGGTAGATGAGACAGGTGCAATAGTAGAAAAACCGGGCAAGGGCGTTCGGCACATTTGTGGTAAGCAGATCCTGGATAATCACAGTGTAAATCTTCTTTCGAGTATTGGTATCGCTCTTATTCTTCCGAGAGTGGCCAACATTTTCTGGCCATAAAAGAGAAAGTTCCAAATATATTGAATGCTATTTATATAAAAATAGGATATCTTTATGTTATTCTTATCTGTACACATAATTGTGGATTCTTATTTATATCGAATAACTCTGATTATGTATATAAATATTTCTGCACGCTTTTCCTCAGGAATAAAACTGTTATATTAGGGATTAATACCGAATGATTAATGTAAAAAATAATATCTTAATCGATAATATTTTTATTGTATGAACTTTTATAACATAATAAAAATTATTTCAGAACATTAATAACTATATGAAGTGTTGATCATTTTTAATAATACCGGATTTTGTAATTATCTGTTCAGAAGATTTATTTAGTAACCGTTCATTGTTAATGTATAACCCAGTCTTCGTACTATTTTATGTTACAATATTGTTTAATGATTAAAATATAGAGATTAGGAATGTTTTATAAACGGCTTATCTTCTAATTTATATTTAATATTGGGCGTTGTCGTTCGCTAATATAAAAAATATCTTTTGTGTTTTAGAGATTTTATTGAAATCAAGTTTGTAGGATTCGCCTAATTGTCTTTTTTTTGTATACAAAACTTGTTATTTTGATATATTGCTAAGCAATATATCGGACACGAATCGACATTTGCTTAGGTATAATTTTATAAATATTTTCTCTTTTATCATCCCAGAAATTATTACAAGCTATCGTAGCATGACACTCAACAATACTTGTAGCAATTATGATAATAGTAGATATGAAAAAGCCTTGGAGAGTATATCCAACATATGTCTTATAGAATTACAATCCAATCAGATAGTACATAGGTCTTGAAGCAGCCAATTTATAAATATAAAATATAAGCAATATGTGCGCGATATAACCAACTCCGATGGAAAATTATCGCATCTTTTTTACAAAATATTTTCCATAATGATTGAATAATTTATATTACAGGATAAGTTTTATATTTATGTGTAAATTTTTATTTAAAGTAAGAAATTGCGTAAGTTGCGTACGCATGTGAAAATTAGACAGAGAGAAAGAGAAGAATAAATAAGTATGATCAATACATCACGATATATACGATTATATTTTTTATTTAAACATACACATGTTTAAATCAAACAAATCCAGACTTATATAAAATGATATCTTCTTTATTTATACATGCAAGAAGATTAATGATCAAGATTAACTTCAAGATTACTTCATTGAAAAGAAATGCGATATTCTCGAATAAAGATTATTATTTATAATCTTCGCATCATCATATTAAATTAAATAATATAGATTATATTATTAAAAATATATATATATTTTTAATAACTGTTTATTTTCAATAAAATTAGTAAAAATGTATTCATAAAAATGAAGTAATTTCATTGATCATATTCACTCATATATTTGATCGTGAATGTGATGTAACGCAACTCGCAAAAATGACAATCTTTATAAAACAAATATATGCCAATGTGTCTATCTTTGTCGCATATTTATTTAAAACATATATATTGTTAGACATATATGTATATATATATATTGGATTTTTATCATTATATAAAACTGATTTAACATATATGGATTGTACTGCGATGGGAATATATTTTGTAATCGGCTATATTAAATTCCAATATAATATTGATATTTATATAAATCTCTTAATACGACAGGAATATAGAGTATCTCATTTTTCAGCGAATAAAATGATATCGCTTTTCTACTTTCTAGATAGCAGGATATCTCACGTAGATAAATTTTCGTAAAGAATTGATTTTAAGATGAGAGAAATTATATCTCCAATACAGAGTAATTAATTAAGAATTAATCGCAATACAATCAATGGGATACTTTATATATTTATTTGATTATATATACAACTGTCACTTTTGCCTGGAGAACAATTGTACGATCACAATTTTATACGTTACGTTTGATTACGTTATTTAAGTAAAAGCAGAATAAATTATTTAATCTACTTATGCCTTGTCGCAAATGCCTTGTCATGTAATATTTACAAGATGTACGCATTTTAAAAAATTGAAAAAAATCACAGCAGTACTCATAGAACATGAAATTTTGCTCTTTTTTACAACGTAACATTTTCTTTATAATGCAATAATATATAGCTATAATATACCTATATATATATATAGTTAAAATACAATCCGAAAAATATAAAAGTCTTAAAATCTAAGAATCAAGGATACAAAAGCATATACGATGCTGGGAATCAATGGATTTAAAAATGAATAACAATGTACGATTTTAATTCTAATTTCATTTAAACGAAAATTTCATATGTATTTTCTTTAAAATGAAAGAATCTCCTTTAAAAGGAAGAAGTACATAATTATTGTCAGCTTTCCAACACATGACTTATTTATGAACGTTCTATATGTACTCAAAATTTTATCATGATTGTTATATGTGAAAATTATTTGTGCTTTACTAGATACTGCGTTTATTATATAACTAATGACATGATAAGTTTCTTTGTATAATTATACATGCATTATTTGCATATGTTGAAAAACATTACATTAGCTGATATAATGCACGCAATCTAAATGCCTTAAAAGAGGATACGCGGGATAAAATATATTCTTCAATTTTATTTTATGAAGAAATGAAATGATTGCTATAAATGTAAAATAATGAGAAATATATAATTTGACTACCTATCATGAACGAATGCAATTGACGACCCATTTGTAAAACTACCGCTTGTAACGTTTCTTTATTAACTGCAACGCCTTTGCCATGAGTGGTGCTTTAGTCTTCTTTGCTTTGGATGCTGTATGAGTGATGAAAATAATAAGTATATAATAAACATAAATAATTGATCAGAAATAATATATTTGCCCTATTGGTTAGCAAATACGATCAGATTATTACAAGAATCTTTTAATATCGAATTATATAAATAGTTTTTAATATGATAGATAATATCTGTCGGTAATATCTAATTAATAAGTAATATAGCGATAAAATAAATATAATTACTAGAAATCTCAAGCCGAGAGAAAAAACGTTTATATAAAAATTATTAAAATATCTGGGATATCTACTTACTTGATGCTTTAAATCGTGACATTGGTGGTGATGGCACAACTATATTCGTTGCATTATTAGCTCCTCCATCGATCCCTAATCTTCTCTTTACGCTGGATACAGAAGTAGGAATAACATTAGCCGTGCCATATTTCGCTTGTTTTCTCAACACATTCCGCGGTGGCTTCACATCCACGTAAGCAAGTTTAGATCTTACTGGAAGACACTTATTGATTGTTTGTTTTATATTCGCAGTGAGTGCCTTCAGTTTTGCTTCCCTCTCATCTAAGCAACGCTATATAGGATTACGAGAATATGAGAATGGCATGTAAGCGATAATAATAAACATATTAAATGTACAAATTAATCCCCTGCCTTTAATTTCAATCATCGATAATCTCATCAACTCAAAACCGCCAATTAATGACCGCAATCAATAGCTTTGCATCATCGAAAATGATGTAAACTATCTTATGGATTGATATCTGTCTTGTGCTTTCATAAATTTTGATTTTATGATGTTTATTTGTACACTTAATGTATAACTTGAACGTACACTTCAAAGACGTTTCTTTGTTGTTGATTCAATACTTACCACATACATCTCGCGCCATGATTCCATCTCTTGCTTTACACTTGTATTGAAGTTGCGATTACAATGAAACTGCCATAGCGCGTCTGTATCTGCTATAAGATATGGATTGTAATGTTCCAGCATAAATAACTGATCAGCTGTAGCATGATCCAGTATGGGTTTTAGAATGTCGAATGGTACACCACCGGTGAATTCGAGCGCTGTAAACAGACATTCATTATGGTATCACGAAAGAATAAGAAAAGTTTCATCAATATATCAATGCTAAAATTGATTTTAAATCGATAATCATTTTAACGTGATCCGAATATTGGTACTAATACATAATCCATCGTAGCCGACGTAGAGAGAAATACTCACCATCAATATTTTCTATCAGTATTCTAATGCACATATCGTATAATGTCGGTACACTCGTATAACCGACTTTGTTACCAGAATAGACTTTTGTTCTGAAATTTACATATAACGTAATATTACACATAATAAACAATGAACAATATATTGTAACAAGTAACGATACAAGATATCAAGCTAACTTGATTTAAATGAAAATATGTTTCATTGAATAAAATAATAAAATAGCTACCTTTGATTTTTAACATAAATGAATTCCTCAATACGTTTAACTTCTTCCTTGCGATGAACAGGATTAATGCAGGACAATGGCTTGTAATTGGGACTAATTTCAGGCAATGTGGATACTAGATCCACACTTAACGGTTCCAGTTTCACATTGGACGCCAAAAGCGATAGCGACTGTAAATCAATTTTTTAGTAGAATTATTTCTGGCATTAAAGATAATAAAAGAGTGGTATGAATGATAGAAAACGCAAATTGTATACATACTTTTGGACTGTCGTCGCATTCTGGCTCAGTTTTTATTGTTACTTTTTTGTTATTAATCGGCGGCGATATCGGTTCTGTTTTAATGGGTTTGTTGGTACTCAAATTGGATGAGATACTATGACGTTTCTTTGATGGCTGAGGTACGGTACACATACCGAGTGCTTCTGCGAAGCTTGTACCTAAAGAAAAAAAATACGAAGATGTAATGCTGCTGTTCATTTAATTATTTCTCTCAAATGTTGCATTTATTTTGTAGATTATTTGGAAAGTAATCTTATGTATATATTTTAGCCACAATATTTTCTAGAGATAAATTTCTAAAGACGAAAAATAATTTAATTTGCTCAATATATATAAAGTGTATTTTTAAATTACATGATTTGCTATAAATGATTGAATTGTAAAAGCATATCTTTTCGATTGCACATTCTGAATAGCTTCATATAATTTTGCAAAAATTACGATTAAGGATTAATATACCCTTATATATCAATTGCTTTAATATATTCTGTTACTTATTTTTCATAAACTTAAAGGAGTTTAAAAAAAAAGAAAGTGTTTAGATATATAAAAATCTCGCGTAAACATATCTGAATTAATAGAATAATATTTTAAATAAGCGTATAATATATAAATTTTCCAAACAATCTATTAAGAAATTATCAACTTAGCAGATTTAGAATCTATATATCAATGAGATTTTGCTTTCTACAATTTTATTTGAAATTTATACTTAGACGAATTCATATTTAGACGAACATTCAATACACAATTTATACTTAGACAAATTCATATTTAGACGAACATTCAATACACAATATACAAAAGGAAAAAGAAAAAAAAAATATACTCAATTAAAAATTCAATTGAAAGACACAATCTTATTTTATTATAACAAATTATAAAGTGAATATTAAAATAAGATAAAGAATATTGAAAAAATGACAATGATAATAAAAATTAAGAGAAAGATATCATAAATAGTTCATCTGAATTTAGACTAGTCAATTTCGTCAGTTCGCGATTTCGTCGTAAGAAATTTCATGTAAGAAAATGTCAATTACAAAAATATATAAAATTATATTAAAATATATCAAAATTAAATATAGTGAAAGCATTGATATAATAAATATAATATTAAATATAAATAAGGTAATATATTATTTTTTCAATATACCAGAATTACAATCTATTCCCTCGTCTCCAGTTATTTCTTGCATTAATCGAATCTTTGTTCCTTTCTTTTTTTTATCTGTAGCCTTCTCATCCTTGCGTTCTTTCTTCTGATTCTTGTCTTTGCTTTTATCGTAATCCTTACTACCGGATGTACTGGCTTTCGATTTAGAAAGTTCGCTCTTATATTGACTGGTATCCTTTTTCATACTAGATTTTCCGTGACTTGAATATTTTTCCTTTTTATGCTTTTGCTTTTCGCTGCTCTCCTTTGCTTTGCTACCTGATTCCTTCGAGCTAAGTTTGCTGAAACTAGAGCTTTTAGATTTTTCTTCCATTTCCCGTTTAACGTTCTGTTTCTCTTTATCAACCGTTTCACTTTTCGTTTTAACTTTCTTTATCAGAACATTGGAAGATTTTAAACGAGAATCGCTCTTCCTGGGGACGGACAACTGAGACTTTTCGTCTTCGCTATCTGACAGTCTTCTCTTTTTAATTATCTTCTTCGAGACATCAGAGATCTCCTGCTTCCTCTTTTTGTTATTCTCCTTATTAACGTCAGTTATCTTATCACTACTCTTTCTCGTCGAGATGTCAGTTTTTTCAGCCTTATCGCCGCTTCTTGATTCTTTAGATTTGTTGTCGCTCTTTGAATGATGTTTAGAAGAATGTCTAATCCTTTCGTGTCTCTCGTGCTTCTCCTCCTCAGCTTTTGGTTTTGATGAATGCATTGTGCTAGATTTTAAGGACTCGCTTTTACTATCTTTTTGTTTGTGCGTATGCTTTTCTGACATTTGATCAGACAAAGAAGACGCTTTCCGTTCGGTACTCTCTAACTTTGGTGATATATGACTATCACTATGACTGTCTTTAGGAACGTCTGATACACAAGTTTCTTCGTCCTCTCCGCTAGTGTACTCTTCGGCTACCATAGTTTTCCATTTGTAAATTATAGCCTTGGCAGCATTACCCACATAGCCGTCGTACTTTCTCAAAGCGTTGATAGTTCTCCCCACTCCGGTTTCCTGAAGATGCTGCACCGTCACTGGTAGATTGAACAACTTATAGATACAATGCAATATCTGAAAGTAGACAAACAAAAGTCCGCATGACACTGGATCGTACACGAAATAGTCGAGTCACTTGGACAATTCATTGTCGTCAATGGAAATTCGGAGAATGGTACATTTATGCAAAATATCGCGACGTGTCCACGACGTCTACGATCAAACGCAAACTAGTCACGATCGCGATCCGTGATCACGATCCACGACTAGCTTTAATCAGGAATTACCGATCACGACTATCTCTTCAATTTCTCAAATTACTCTCTCTCTCAAAAAAAAAAAAAAAAAAAAAMAAACAAACAAACAAACAAACAAAAATATTCAAGAGTCAAATATCCGCGGTCTGATTATCTTTTTACGTATATCGCATCGCATCGTATGGCACATCATCGCATCATTGCCGACACGATAACGCGACATCGCTGAACGATAGCCTCGCATCAGCTATTACGAAGTAGTACGCGACGATGAGACAGCAATTTTCGGAGAAATGAATGTCTCCTAGGGGACGTCACAATGCTTAACGCGCTTAAGAGCGCGAGAGTGATCGTTGAGGTTAGGATATCCTTTACGTTATTGATTATCTACAAGATCGTCAAATACGGAACACTGTCACGGCATTGTAACATACCCGATCCTCATTATCATTATATTTTTCTACATTTCGCTGATAGTGCCGGATTTTATCAATAACAGACATATCGTGACCGCCAACTGCTGAACTATCGACGTCCGTGACCAAAGATATTAATGCGAGCACGAGTGCAGATCAGCTTTGCGCGCAGATCGTATGTCCACTATACTTTTGCACATGGATTGCACTTTCGGCTGCTGGATTCCTCTCAGATGCGGTTCAAGAAGTTCTTAACGGAGTTATAAACTCTCCGGAACCAGCTGCTCGTCAGCTGTGCATCAACAACTGATGGATCATAGTTCGGATGACAGAAGGTGTAGAAGCGAGCACACAGAGGAGCCAATTTAACACGGGTTCTTGCTACATTGGTCAGTCGTACCATGCACGCGTACATGCGTGAATATGCGCACGATATGCAGGGGAAAGTTAAACATGGTTGCCATGTATGTGCGATTGCATATTTAATTTCCCGCAATACTGGGAGATACATTCACGATTATGCATTCTTGTCCGGTTCTCATAATGCAAATTAGATGTTATTGAGTCGTAATTTCTTTTTATATGATATTATTGATATTATTGTTGTTATGGCTTGTTCACAATTATCGTGAATAGTCTACTCTAATTTGCGTCATCGTTCTCTCTTTTTTTTCTTTTTACGTCGGCGTTTCTGTTTGCTGCCACGTATATTCCTAATAAAGCATAAATATGAGAAAATATGTAGAAAGTAATTCAGGTAAGAAGCAAATGTATGCCGATATAGATCAACACGGTATTTATTAGAACGTGATGCATTAAACAACGAGAGCTTGTTTAATACTTTAACTTCTTATCGATTCGATTTTATCAATTTTTACTTCACTGCAGCTAATAATGTGAAATTTTATTTATGTACTTGTTGCATTTCTTTTTTCTCTCTTAATCATCTTCTAATTCAATTACTTGTTTCGCAAGAAAGTGAGTGATAGAGAGATAGAGAGAGAKAGAGAKAGATAGAGAGAGAGAGAGAGAGAGAGAGAGAGAGAGAGAGAGAGAGAGAGAGAGAGAGAGAGAGAGATCTTTATCGCTTTTTACACATCTTAAATATGCGGATTAAGAGTGAGACACAAGAATTGAGTGAGATACGTTTTCAAAGAGAAATATTCAAACATAATTTCGGTTAATATTAATCGTAATCAAATTATTATGTTCGTCCTGAATATAAATATTAACTTATTAAATAAATATTATAAGATAACGGAATAGATATATGTTAATTTTATTGTATAACATTCGTATTTAATTTTAATTCAATAAATTTATGAATTAAAATTTAAAAATTTACTCAATTTTCACAATGACGATTGGCGATACAACTTGAACGTTATTTCTATAGCACTTATTGAGTTTTATTATGTATTAGTTTTATTATGTTTCGCGTTTATAAGTTTATATAGTAATATTAGATATTAGCTTGTTGAATCAAGCTAATATTTAATATTACTATATAAACTTATTCAATAAACTTATTAGCTTATTGATTCAACAAGCTAATATCTGTACAAGCTAATATCTGTACAAGCTAATATACAACTTCGTTGTACAACGGTATACAATAGAAAGCGTATACCAAAGATCCTATTTTATCGGGTCTTTTGGTTTCTAAGAAAGAAATTTTTCTATGAATATCGCACCTGTTGTATGGCACTTGTGATCCAGGCATAATGATTGTATTTTTGTGGTATGAATTTTTGCGGCTCTCTCAAGCTGATATTCATAATTGATTCTTGTTATATAAGAGTATTTTGAATAATATTTTAAAATATTAATATGTGTCTCATAATTGATTTATGACACCTCAAGACTGCATTTCTGAAGACGACACAACCGCAAAACTGGCTATGAATGCTACTTTAAGGACCGTCCACATAATTCTTCGCGGTTCATTCTAGTATGTAATCTTTTATCATTTAATTTAATTATTAATTTAATTTCTCCCGCATGCCTAGTAGACTTATCCATCGAAAAAGTAAGTGCTAGTTGCTAATTATTTATTTAACATATTTATTTATGGATGGATCCTGAAACATGTATAACTTGCAAGTGCAGCAACCTATGCGTCTAGTATCGACAATAATAAAAAAATCAAAAGAAAATGAAATATATGTATTTATTAGTTTGTATTTTGTTTACAAAATTAGGATGTAATTACATTACAATGTAATTACAAGGATGTAGTTACAATGAATGTCATATGGCTCATGTTGTTATGGCAGGAGCGTGTGATTTTTAACCCAGATTAGAAATATGATTTATTATAATATTGTAAAAGACACGCATATTTCCATAATCACGGAAAAATCTATATTTATTATAATATCGTAAAAGACACGCATATTTGCTCTGAACATCGGATTTCATTTTCATCGAATCGCATATGTGTGAAAAACATTCTGCCGCTAGCAATACAAGAGCCATTCGAGTCAAACGGATTGCGAATGTGCAGGCGCATCGAAGCGACAATCACGTGTCAAGAAATTCTGTTCGGGCGTTTATCTCCAATCGATAAACGTATGGCTCCGGGCTTCTTGAGAGCAATTTTCCGGAAAATCGTGAGATGATCCCGCTTTTCTGAAAACCGTTGTAACATCGGACATTATTATACAGAAATGTCTCAAACAGAAACGTCAGGCCTGAGAAACCCTGAGAACTGAGAACGATTCCACTTTTTTCCGTGCGAGCTTTTTAGAAATTTAACTTTTGGTCTCTCATCAATACATCAATAACGGATACGATATTACATAAAAATTAATCGAATGCAGAACGGTATATGGTTCAGACATAAATCCAAAATTTATGCAATCAATACGCTTTATTAATGACACGTTTGGTGTCTCGTGGACAACTTTATCTTTAATAATCCATAATTTTTATAATGATAAAGCACTTCGTGATTGCAGAGGCTCTAATGAGAAGTAATGAAGACGCACTTACGTACGTGATTTTTTTCTGTTTTTCTCCCCCCCCCCCCTTTTGTTTCAGAATAGAAAATGGACATGATTCTTGGAATAGAAAATTTGTAGCGCGCTCTGTCCTGCAGAAATCGTTCAATTGTTTTGCGCAACGTAAATGGAAAATTACGCGATAAGATCTAAGATGCATGAAGCTGAATTAATGCAAATCTTTGCAAGATTTTTTTGCACTTTTTGTCGATTATCGTATTAATAGCGATAAATATGATTTTTTCAATCTTTTCACATTTAAAAGGAAAAAGAGAAAAAGGACAGATAGAAGGGCAGGGAGATAAAGGCGCGCTTCAAATTTGTCGATAGTAGCTTTCCCTTTCTGCTTACTCAGCGAAACGTCGTCGAATAATTCATTTTGTGCACGTTCATATCACTTCCACTAGGAATAGGAGTGCTCGAATATTTGTCGCGTATAAAATCGATTTCGAATCGCGCCGGTTTTATTAATGTTTAAACCTTTCTATGCATGCCCTTTTACATATTTCTAGGCCGAACAAGAAGACGCGTTATCGACTGCGTTTCAGCACTCAGACGATATTCTCGACGGTGCTTGAACACGAAACCTCTTTCAGATGTGTATGCATCGTTAGGTCGAAGTATATGAATCTCTAATTTTAGGAAGAATGTTCTCACCAGCATCGTCGATATTAGTAATTTTTGCAATCAAGTCACGTTTGCCCGATGTCGATCCGTCTTGTTACATTGTCATTGTTTATATCGTTATCATTACGTTATTATCATTTATTATTATAATGTTATCATCATTTTTGTCGTTCGAACAAAATGTCAGGATAATTATTATTTTATTATTATTTTATTATTCTTAATATTAAGAGGATGCGAGAAATAAGTCGATCGCATTTGCGCCTCCAGGAAGTAATTATCTATTTATATGTTTCGCGGGACAAATTGTTACTGTTTTTACTGCGAATTCATTAGAACGAGGCATAGGTTTGCATGCAACTAGTCGGCAACGTGACGGAATATGCGTCGTGGTTGCAAAAATACATATTTTTTTCATGGTAGATTCCGGAGTGTTCTGTAATGCTATGATTTTACGCGTTTAACACAGGATGGACTTTGATCGCTCGCCTGATGCCAAACATGATTGCCGGTATTATTTAAAATTCCAATGCAAGAATTTAATTATATATTTATACTTAATTAAGTATTAAATTATCCTGATTATTGCAACTTGTCTGTTTCTGTCCCGAAGCTATCTCGAAATTTCAGCCCTCTGTCGTTCGTAAGCTTGGGAATCCCCTTTCGCGTCGATATTGCCACAACGTTAACGCTTTCCCAGTTGCACTGGGCTCTTTCAGAAAAGTTTAGAGTCCAAAAGAGTCCAGAAGAGTCCAGAACATAACAGAAGAGTCTGTTACGTATCCTCAGGGACACCCTTGCGGCTCTTGAACCGCCCTTAAGTCTAACATTGACAAGGAAAGGGGGATTCTTCATAAAAAGATGCGTCGTTTCGGTTCTCTCACCGAAGAGGGAAATCTTCTGCCTTGGATATCTTCGATACTATCTTGTTTTCGCTTTCATCGTTAGGTAATGATCCGTAACGGATATGCGATTGGCGATAGCTCCGAGTTTTATCAAAGACGATTTCATTATAAAGAAGCGCAATTCAGATTTAATTAGATTTAATTAGATTCAATAGGTCTCCGAGAGACCTTTCGAAGGAGACGTTAAAAAATATTTTTATTTATACATTTATGCATGCAGTACATATAGACCTACATAAAAACATCTAAATATTTACTACTAAATGCTACATTAACATTTAGACTTTCGTAATCTGCATCGAATTACATCGATCAAAGTCATCAAAGTCATCAAAGCAAGATCAAGATTTAACGAGGGTGTGCAAAGTGTATATCGATATTTATCGCCACGTGAACGCAAGCGAGAAAGGAGAGCGGTAATCCTTAATATCAACAGAACGCTCCCGCACCGCATCCCTCGCTCTCTGAAACCGATTTCCGATCGAACGCGCGCGCGCGCTATAATTCCAGCCAACCAGAGAGGCACGAAGGCGCACGACAGATCGCCGCGGATTACAGGGAATTATAAAATCCATCCGCTCATACGTCACGGTGGCCGCATGGGATGGAAAAATGCGAGTAACGTTGGACAACATTTTCAAGCGGCAAATCAGCAAAATCGACGCGGTCCTCCGTCAGCCGCCCGCTCGCCGCCACTCGCCGCAAGCTTACGCTTACGTTTCCCTACCACCGGTTTTCCTACCGTTGGGCCCCTCGCCGGGCCTATCTGGTGGGCACCTGGTGGTCTCTGCTAGCGCTGGCACCGCACTATCTCTCGTCGCTTCGCTATTCGATAGATCGTGGACCGCGCGCGTGCATCCGAACGACGGCCGACGTCGGGCCGTCTCGCCTCTTCCCTCCCGCGATCTCGCAGAGTCGCCTCTTCCTCGCCTCATCCCTCGCTGCTCCCCCTCCCCCATCCTGCCCTCTGTCCCCCTGGGCCCCTCGCCGCGGGCGGCCGCCCGCGTAATTCTCTCCCCCGAGATCGAAAATCGGCGGACCGCCGTGGCGGGCTGTCTTTCTCTTCTTCTTCTTCTTCTCCTCCTCCTCCTCCTCCTCCTCCTCCTCCTCCCCGTTTCTTCCTCTCCCGGCAGTTGACAGTTCTTCTTTTTTCCTCGTTTCCGCGGACGAACGCGAGGAATTAAAAAGGGGGCTTGCGGGAGCGCGCACGGTAGAACTTGTCCGCGCGGACGCGCCGAGTGATCTTCTCAGTGCTTTTTCATTGACGCCGCTCGCGAATCTGCGGGGATCATCATAAGGAGGCTAGCCTGGTCGAAGGGACGAGCGATGACCTAATGATACGCGCAGAACGGATCCTGTGCTAATCGGCGGACAGTGCGAGTCGCGCGCGGCGGACTGATCGAGTCAACGTTCCGGCTCCAGATGAATATCGCCTCGATCTGCCAGGGCTGCAGGGCGTGTTGAAAGAGAGACGGAGAGACGGAATCCGTGTAGCGATCGGATAGCTCGAAGCGAGGACGATCGAGGATAGATCGCGAGATCGGAACATAGCCGAATCGCACCCGACATACGCGGAATATCGCAGAGAAACCCAGACGGCGTCTCTTCTCGCTCTCCCAGCCTCCTGGGACGCTCGTGCGAGTTACATAAAGGGGGATTTTGCCGATCAGTTAATGAACCCTGTTGTTGAACACCACAAACGCTCGACGACGACGACGACGAGGCTGAGTCGGCATTATGTAAGTAAATATCAATAATTCGCAAGCGAACCAAGAATGTGGACCAAGAACACGGCCGCGTAATACCGCGACGCGTGCATATGAAACGATTCCTTAAGACGGCCAGAGAAAGAGAGACACTGAGAGACAGAGAGAGAGAGAGAGAGAGAGAGAGAGGGAGGGAGAAAGAGGTGACCCGCGCATGGAACAAGTGTATCCAGAGCTAAACTTGATGAAAAGCTATATCGTGCAGTTTTAACTGCGCCAATTTTCCCGTTTTCTCTCCGCGATGGCGTCATAATATTAAAAAAAAATATATATATATATGTGTATATATATTATATAGAGTGAATTGTTTGGAATAATACATCAATACGTTAATATATTGAATGACGTCCATGATTATGTGGAATGTTTTCAAATATAAACCGAGTCACTCGCAGAATTCTCTGCAACAAAAGTTCGGAGACAATAGTTCTTATAGGAGAATCTTACGAGATTATAATGCTTTTTTGTTTTTTTTTGTTCCTTTTTTTTTCTTAATGAGACGCCAATAAAATTCATCGGCCGGGCCGAAATTTCGAAGCTCTATTAGGTATTAAGCGATTTCACGCGCCTTGACCCGTATGCATATATTTGATACGAATAATTGAACAGGAAAACAAAACAGATAAATGGATAGATGGATGGATATTAACGTTAACGGATATTGAATGGAAATTAAGGGCTTGTACTTGATGCAATGATCGAAAGGAGAAAATAAATGGTAGGGCAAAATAAGCGGATTGATAAACGAATCTGCATTGTTTAATTCCATCGGGAAATGTTCCGTGTTCCGTGGAAAGTACAAAGTTGCATCGCACAATAAATACCGTGATATTTATATGATCTCTGATAAGATCTCTTCTCGCTCACCGACCGTGCAAATCTCATTAACACGTCGCGTATTTAAGATTACATCGGTCGATATAATCGCGGCATATATTAGCAAATCTTATGCCGATTTTGATAACACTTTCCTTCGTTTGCTGATATCTTGATTTTATCTTTACTCTGGTATTTATTTCCAAAAAGATCGTTGAGGCGCCGTGGAATTCATGAGGATTGGCTTTGGAAGCCAAAGAAACAAAGATTTAAACCAATAGAGCGCGTTCATGTATGACGAAGTCTTAAGCAAGTCTCCGCAGATGGAAGGAATCCTTTAAGCGAAACGCTTTAAATAACAAAAGGGAAGGACGAGACCGAATACAAATTTTGATTCATTTATGATTATAATTTTACGATATAAATTATATTTTGATGTATGAAGGCATAAAAATTTCTTGTAATAGTTTAACTCTATCAGATATAAATAATAATGTAATTATTAAATTATTAACTATTTAATTTAATGAAAACAATAATAAATTGCATGATTCATTCCATCAAAATAATCCTTTTGAGTGAGTTTAAAAATATCATTTTTAAAAATTATATCGACAACATAAAATTAATCTCTATATTTAGAGATTTATAATAATTCTATATTTATAATAAATAAATAAAAAATTGATCCAGTTAATTTCAAAGAAACTAAAATTAAAAGAAATTAAAGTTAAAAAATTTAAGGTTAGAGATAATTTAATTAGAAAGAATCATGGAAGTAAAAAAGTAGAGCTCTAAAATTTCGAAAAAATAATACTTTCATGCGACGAAGTCTTAAGCAAATCTCCGACAGAGAGAGTTTCCTCGATAGAGGGAATCCTTTAAGCAAAACGCTTTAAATAACAAAAAGGGGAGAACGTGGTCGAGCTTGGTTCCGTGGAAAACAAAAGAAAGTTAAGTTAAGGGAAATGAAAACAAGCCGACATGTTTATCCAAAATCTCATTCACGCGTTTATTTGCTCTCTCGAATAACGAAATCCCGGCAACGAAATCCTTGGATCGCAGTATACAACAGTACATATGAAACAGCGGCTTTACGGTGCACATAAAGTACGAGTATCGATAATGACCTGAATACATCCGGACACACTTGGTCAGTCGGATAAGTCAGCCGCAAAAATTATTGTGTAATACGTTACGAAATCTCGCAGCGCGAAACAAGGCCGAAATGCGCATGCGATTTATCGTCCGTATAGAATCGATTATCGATATATACCGTATTAGAGGCGAGCGGTGTAACTTAACGCCGCCGCGGATGCGCGATGGCGGTCAAGCTTACAGGTCGAGCGATTTCTCACGTGCTACTTAGACTCTCGAAGGAAACGAGTCCTTGGAGGATGGGGGATTCGATCGGCAGAATCAACGGGGTCGGGTGCAAAAGGAAATAGGATTTCGCGGCGGGAAATCATTTCTAATTTTAAGTTAAACTGTTGCGCCGATTCCTGGAAACGCATATATAAAGCGCGCTCGAGCCAGAGGCTTGCAAGATTTTATTTTTTCATCTTCCGAGATGGAAGCGTGGATTTGGGAATACCGAATTCCTCATCTCGAAGGCCCCTTTCTCTCCTTTCTCTTCTCCCCTCTTTCTTCCGTTTTTTCTTCCCTCTTTCTCGAAGGGAAGTGAGAAGAGCCGGCGCGGATCGCAGGACTGCGGCGCGCTCTTCGTGTCGTGCGAATAATGGAATTTATCTTTCGAACTTGTCGAGCTCTCGCCGATTAACGGCAATTGACGATGATATTTTTGACACGCGCACTCCAAGTTATCTGCGCGAGATTTGTTTTAAGCGGGCTTATCTTTTTAATTGCCACGCCGATCACGCGAAGTCCGCGTCAATTAGATAATTTTTCCGCTTCGTCACTGGAACGGTGTCGGCGAAAACATATTATCAGGACGATACCGCTGAAATTATGACACGGATAAATTTTTTATCGCGCCTTTAACGTCCTGCTGCCCAGTCTCAGGGGTGAACATCAATTTATGGGCCTCAACTCATAATTCATGATCCCGCCAGACATCAATCGAATTTAATAATAACAATAATAACAAAATGAGACCCCGCGAGATCTCGCGTATATTAATAAATGCTAACCGGATCAGACTTTTTAATATCTCGATACAATGAAAAGCTCTCGAACTCGAATTTGCATAAACGAATCCTCGATAAGTGCGTATGTAGTTACGCTTATCAGACGCGCGAGTTGACTTTTCGCTCTTTTGTAAAGCTCAATGTCTATTTATGAATGTACGTGAGAGATCTCACTTTCGATGCATCATTTTCGGTCGCCTTTTATGCCATTTATTTGAGCGCGATAGAAATTTGGCGGTTTTGAACAGATGAAGCCATTGACGCTTCGAGTCAAAAGCAAACAATTAATTTGTGTGACTAGATACGTGAAATATATTATTTATGTTAATTTTTAATGCTGTATCTTGTAGTGTTGAGCGTTGCGCCACGTTGCGTCTTTTGCGGTAACACGAAATTAAATATTAATCGAATCATTTGACGATTAATCAAGCGGAACGATTAGAATCATTATCTCTCTCATCATTATGCATACGCATGTCGCATTTTTGCATCGAGTCAACCGTTCTCTCGCAATTTTTCGCGAAGCCGAAACCAAGCGAGAAGCTATCTAAGGGATTTAAGTTCGTTTCTCGCAAACGACGAAGAGTCGCCGGAGCCTCGGAAGAGGATCACATCTACGAATGTTGCTCGCGACCGCGTTGCTTCAATTTTCAATCAGCTTTTCAACCGGATTTGCTCCGGAATCCCGAACCTGTTCGGCCGCATTTTAAAGAATACCGCTGCATTTCAAAAGCTTAAATCGGTAAACGAATAATGTCTGATTCTTAGAAACACGTTATTTTCGATGATATGGAAGAAATGGAAAGTGCTAGAGTATAGTGAGTACCGTCTCGCTTCAGTATTGCTCAAGGTAACATAACCAGCACTGACCATTTCGAAATTTGAAGAAATCCCGAGGAAGCAATTTAACGCTGCCGCGCGCGCGCGCGCGCACACACATGTGCGCATATGAGAGAGAGAGAGAGAGAGAGAGAGAGAGAGAGAGAGAGAGGCTTTACGTGGACGTGTATAAGCCTAGGTGCGATTATGTATCCGTAATATAATTTCCGTTCAATTCCTCGCGGCAAATTCGTGCCGATGAAAATGGAACATATTGAAAACGCAGCTTGATGACCCTTTTGCGTACATGGGCGTTTTCATGAAACTTTCATTTATAATTATTTAAGATAATTCAAGAAGAGGATTTAAGTACGTACATGCGAGACGTCATCGTGTTTATGACGGGGAAAGCTTTTCTGCAAAGAGAAGCGCCGCTTTCCGAGCAGCATAGAAAGTCATTTTTTGATGTCCTTCAAACGATCGCGCTGCTTTGTAGTACTCGTGCACGGTATGCGATAGATGCGACAAAGTTATGCCAATTTTGAATGCGCGATGTATATGTAATCGAAAATAATAAATTTCACATGTAATCGAAAATAATAAATTATATAAATTATATAAATCTTATCAGCGCCATGAAAGGCGACAGAGGTTATGCATGTTGTCACGAGAAAATCATAATCATCACGGTAAACAATGATTGCAAGTGAGACAAACAGCGTTGCAGTGAAAACGGCCGATAAACCGCTAGATATTTCGTTGGAGCTTTTTTAAAAATAGATACAAGCTCGCTGGACCGGATGCTGGAACGAAGTCGCGATACAGATATAAAATCTGTGAAAAGTTTAATCGCGCGGACAATAAAGCGGATCCCCGCGTTCAATCGATGCGCTTATTGGTCGATGCTCTTCAAGGAGGCTTTCAAGTCTCATGAAGCGACTGATTATCGGCTTCAGTTAAATTGCCTTGCATATACGACGGATCCCCGTGGACGGTAATGATCTAATTAAAGCGAACCCTGGGGGCTACGATTGCATCATTTATATGCGGTTTAGACGTTTAACCCAATTACGAATCGCGGGCAAACAAAGCCGTATTATCGTTTCGAGATAATAACTGGCGGCAAGGAGTCACGTCATTAAGATCTTAATTACGTCCGATTACGCCGACCGATTACAGTCTCCTGTCTCCGTTTCTCTCTGTCCCCTCGAATACCTTTTTGCCGATTTGTTATTCCGCAAGTACAGGATTCTTCCGTTCATTTCGCACTTGGTCGTATGCAAATATAACGAAGCATGTGATCGAAAAATATTTCCGCCCTATTAATACACGATGAAGTAATTCACGTTAACGCTGATAAAATACAAGCCGATGAGAGTAAAAACAAGTTGTTACGCAGAGAGAAAGAGAGAGAGAGAGAGAGAGAGAGGGGGGGGGGAGACGAATGGGCCGTATAAACGGCAAAAACATGTTTTATGTGTTTGTTTAACATAATTCGTCATGGAAAAAAAATGTGTAGTTAATGAAGAAAAACGTGCACGGAGGAAAATTCAGGGCTAGCGAGAACGCGATTTATGATACAATCAATAACAGGCTACCCCCGCCGCGATCCCCCGCGATCGCTGATCTGATGGGACAGATTCGCGGGAGAGCGAGATGAGGCCGATGGAGGAGAGGGAGAAAGTTGAAAAAGAGGGAAAAGCAACGAGAAGATGTTCATAGAGAGCATCGCGAGGAGAAGCGAGGCCCGTCCTTGCGCAAGCAAAGGACTCGCCGCGATGTGAAGAAGAAAGGATGCACCTGCACGCGCGAAGGGCGCGACGCGAGGACTTTGCGCGGGTCGCGCGATGCAATCGGCTCAGATCGGGTCCGTTCGGCGAACGGAGGGCGATCCTCGGCGATCTTCGCGATCCTCGCCGATCCTGGTGGCGAAAGTCCTCGGGAAACGGTTCCGCGCGCGACCGGTCGTGCAAGTTCGGCGCTAACGGAGATTGTCGAACGTAGCGGCGGCGGCAGCGGCGAGCCGCGTGAAACGACCGCAAGCACTCGGCCGCCTGGTTTCACTTGATTCGGCAGTGCCGAGGAGAGCCGATCGTGAAAGCGTGCTCTAGTTAGCGCAGGCAGACGGAAGCGTGCATCACGCCGCTCATCGCTGCTACTCGCTGCGCTCTCGCGCGACTGGAAAGGCAACTCTCTGTCTGACTTCCTTCTCGCTATCGCAGCTGAAACGGCCGTCGTCGGCGGATTTCAGGTCATTACCATTAACTTGGCCGGGAGGATTGAAAATAGGCCTGAGATGTGTGCGCGCACGCGCGCGTACACGGTGAAAAAGATGAAGAGCGGAGAAGAGAGAAGAGACGGAGAAAGAAGAAAAGAAGAAAGGAGAACGGCTTCGATCGAGGTTGCACGGAAATGCACCAAGACTCCGGGCCGATTTGGTGGATTAATGTGCTGGAAACGACGACAGGGAGGACTCTTAATGATACAGAGATGTTCAATATATGCAACCGGTGCACGCAAAAAACAAGAGACGCGGAAACGCGTCTCGGACGCGACATCAAACCGATATCGCGGACGCGTGTTCCGATGATCGTAAAGAGATCGTGAAACTTAACTCGAGGCGGAGGTGCCTCTTCTGCACCGGAGATTGAGGCGATTGCGGTTGCTGACGAGGGAAAAGAAGAAAAGAGAGAAAAGTAACAAGGAAAGGAGGAGGAATAGAAGGATAAAGAAATAGCCGGGAGGAGGAGGAGGAGGAGGAGGAGGAGGGTGGACGGAGGGGGAGGGGGAGCGAGAGACTCGACGAATCTCGCGGAAATGCCGCGGAGCAAGCCCGGACGCGTTCTTCTCTCTCGCTTTCTAGCGCTGAATGAGAGAGCCGCGCGTCGTTCGCACCGCGTCCAATGCCGCCTTAATGATAATATACGTCATTAATGTAACTGCCGAGATTGGTGGCGCGATCGGGACATTCGGGATCAGGAGTTAACCGTTAATACGTATGATCAACCGCGAGCGGTTACGATTGGCCGGTGGAAAAAAAAGGGTTTAGCGGTAGCGCGCCGCTAGCCTCGAATCAGCGGCTCCGCTTGATCGTGTTGCTTCGTTATCGCACCGCGGCTCGTACTGTCGCGCCGCATCGCGCGGAAAGGCGCGCGTCTAATGAATGGGAATAACGAACAATCCCCTCGCGTGCTTCTCCGACCAGCAAGCCGCGTACTCAAGTTCAAACGCGGGGCCGCGCGGCTTCCGCTCCGCGGACGTCACTCTCTCTCTCTCTCTCTCTCTCTCTCTCTCTCTCTCTCTCTCTTTGTATAACGATCAGAATGCCGATAGCAGTATCTTTTCCTTACATTCGCATGAATATTACGCGCGCACGCGCGTAAATTCGCGTCTCTCTCTCTCTCTCTCTCTCTCTCTCTCTCTCTCTCTCTCTCTCTCTATTTCGCGGCGGTGCAAACCGATTGGACCGATTGGCCGCGAAAAGAAACGACGCTCGCGGCGACTAAACAATGCCGAAATTACCATAATAAGGCGCTAGCGATATGCGCGAGCCGCCGCGAACGGCGCAAGCGCACGCGTTTGAGCGATACAAGGGATATCCCCGCGCGAATGCACACCGCGGAGTGCACCTGAAAGATTCGCCAGCGAACGCCCTTGCGCGCGTGCGCGCGCCCGCCCTCTCCCCCTCCGGGGATTATTGAGTACGGGCGCGCGGCGCATGTGTATCATTTTCCCAGATGCGCGCAACCGTGAAGGGAAAGACGGAAAAAGAGAGGCGAATTTATACAGGCACAACCGAAACGCCTCAGCGCGATCGCGTAACGGATATGCGGATCATTAAGTATCCCTCCTCTCTCTCTCTCTCTCTCTCTCTCTCTCTTTCTCTTCATCTTTTTTTCTTTCTTTCGATAGGTAAATTTCTCTGTAGTAATTGCGCGCGAGTGTCGATCGATTTTCATCGAATTTTGCGAGATTCAGGACATTGAATTTCGCGAGATCGGCATCGGTTTCCCCGCAACGGATGTCGTGACCTCGTCTCTCAGCCGGTCGATGATGCGCGAGGTAACTCCGGGCTTGGAGTCGGACGGTTTCGAGGGCAAAGCGATTTTAGAGGTCGCGAGGTCGTTCTGCTGAGCTAACGCAGCCCCGAAGATCCGATCGTTTAGCGCTTGCATCATTGTTTGTCGCGAGGAGACGTCCTCTCGAGCGGGGGGGATTCCCGAAATGAATCGCGCTAATGAATTCTGCCATTTTTACGGCGCTTTGAATTCTAAATAAGCCCGCGCACATTAGCGCGGGCTCTTTCCTCCACGACTCGCGCTGCATCTCGTGTTCGCTAATGCAAATTAGAAACTTCGGGGGAACTGTTCGGTCTTAAACCCGACTCGGGTCTAAAACCGAGAAACGCATAAAAGTATCAGAAAATGAACCCCGTTAAAACTAATAGCGCAGCTCTTATCTTGATTAAAGAAGACAAAAAGCGGCGCAACAAGAGATAAAGAGAAAGCTGCCAGCTGCATATGAATAGATTATCAGAATCTCCCTCTCTCTCTCTCTCTCTCTCTCTCTCTGGTTTTCTACTGAAATGTAAATGATGCTTGTATATCAAATGCGGGAACATTTAACGCAAATTGTCGTCGGCAAATCAATTAGGACGTTAATGGGCACAATTGTATCTAATTTAATACTAAAGTTATCTTCTCGGCATGTATCTCTGCCTTTCTCTTTCTTTCTTCCTGTCTCCTTCCCTCCCTCCCTCCCTCCATCTCCCCTCGCTCCTCTGCCCACTCCCCTCTCTCTGTCTATCTGTCTGTCTGTCTATCTCTCGTATAATACCATAAAATGACGATTGAAGTATCGACGCATCGACGACGGCCACGTTCCAATGCCGATTACCGGCATATAATTCTCCGTTCTCATGTCTTCAGAGACTTCTTCATGTAAAAGAGAAATGTCAAGAGGGGGCAAAGTGGATGAGGGATATAATGGAGCCGGACGTAACAATGCGGCGTATCCCGCTTATGTAAAAGCGGCACAAGTGATGTCGAGGTGATGCATGATCAACGGGATCTCCTGATCTCTTGTCTAGTAACGTTGTCTAGTGAGAGTTTCCAAGTTCGAGTAATCAAGTTCCCATTCCGGCTCAAAGTATCCGTCCGTCGCATCCGTCCGTCCATGCGACGATTGAAAGGGACACTCAAGTTACACGCGATTGTACCTTGCCGGCTTTTGGCCGATGCCGATGAGGAATGAGGAATGAGAAACGGCCGAAAAGAGGCCGAATCGACCCGGACTTGCGTTCTTAAGCGCGATTCCACTCCTCCCCCCCGCCCCTCGCTCGATTCGTTGCCAGCGAGTCTCGCCCTGGGCGAGGCAAATGAATTGTTATTATTATTATTCATCCTCCCCGCGGGCGCGCGGTGTAACTTTTCTTACATCTTGTAGAGTAGTTTTGCAGATGCCGCTACGTTGGGGGGATCGTTGGCCGCCGTCCGTTTGAAACAGAGAGAGAGAGAGAGAGAGAGAGAGAGAGAGAGAGAGAGAGAGAGAGAATGAGGGGATAGGGGGAAGGGAGAAGAGGGAAAGGAGAAAGGGGGCAGATTAATTTCCGACCAGGGAAGAAGACATTCTCACGACAGACGACGATGTGCGAGATATCGCTTAATCGATATTCCGCTTTTTGGTTCCCGCGAGATCTCGCCAGATCTCGTTATCGCGTTATCGACACCTCACACGTCTTCGCGCGAGAGCAAAGACTTTCTTCCGGGTGACGGCGGTGTCGTTCGTTCAGTGCTGAATACGAATGTTTAATTCGTACCTTCGCGACGAGGTAGATATTCGCTCATTAAACAACGAGACGGCTTACTCGACGCGATGTCGATCAGCAGCGATCGATCGGGATCCGAAATGCACGCCGATGCGAAAGACAGAAAGAAAAATCACAGAATTCCAATGAGAGGTCCGAACTACTCCCCCTCCGCAGTTGGCGACAGAGCGGCTGCCGATTTTATCGTCCGGCAACGCCGATTTTCGTCAAGATTCGCGAGAAAGGGGGAAGAAAGAAGAGAAACGCGCGCCCCTCGCCATTTTCACGTAACGCCGAGGTAAAAGCTCGATCGCAAAGGCTCGGATTTAACTGTCGCCGGGTCAGTCCTGCTCCCGCAGGTGCTCCACATTTTCGTCCCTTCCTTCGTCGGCCGATTTCCTCTACCCCCTCTACCATCACCACCCACTCAGCCACCCACCCTCGCCCTCCCCCTCCGTCGGTCTCGCTCTCCTTCGAGTTTAAGCTTGACTCGGTTTTGCTTGCTTTTCAGGCAGAACCGAGGATGAAGGACCGTCGACGGCTGCACAGAGAGTGAAAGCGGGAGCCGGATCAGAGCACGTACAGGTCTTGGACCAGGTGTGAAAGTGCGCGGCGCGTCGGTAGCACGCCTTGGCCGAAACAACGCGCTATCAGTATCAGGCGATAACGGCGAGGGGAACTATGACGATCGGGAGGACACCGGTACGCGCTCGTCGCGAGAACAATGATTACCGCGAGTGATAACGACTATGATGACGATGACGATGATGATGATGATGATGATGATGATGATGATGATCCCTTGTAGATGCAGCAGATGTGCCAGTGGATCGAGACCGGCCGCCATTAGAGCGTTAGAGCGACCGAGCGAGTGAGCAAGAGACCGGTCAAGAGACAATCCAGGCGCGACTTCGGTCGATCGCGAACTTGAGGTTGCGGCGATACCATCGAGCGAAGATCCTCGAGTTGGGCTTCGAGTGCTGGAGGATCATCGGTGTGACAGATACGCAAGGTCGCGTCGGAATCGGCACGTGCGCGACTGGTCCAACAAACTCGGCAACTGAGACTTAGGCTCGACTTAGGCTCGAAGGCCGGACGGAAATGAGTGTGTAATGAACAAACTGCCGTCGTTCGTCATTACTAGTGAATCGTCGAGTGAAACCGATTGCCTAGTGAGATAGATCGCGCTGACGGATCTCGAACCGATCGCCCAGCCAACTCGTAGATCGAGGCCGGGTTTCTTCCTCTGTTGATTGTAGATCGCGGACCATACAAGTGACAATGAAGTTCATCACGTCTTGGCTCGGGAATGGATACCCGAATACGATGGGCAGGCAGTACATGAAGGTCGGCAGGAAGGCTCTCTTCGGCGTAAGGACTGAGCACAGTGACAATATTTATGGCGACGATGTGCCCAAGTCTCTGTCTTTCTTGATCTCCAGAAGGGGAAAACTGCGACACGGTGAGTTGAAGAAGCGCTTCAATCGCATAACATGTCTTGTTCTTCTTCTTCTTCTTCTTCTTCTTTTGGACGAGTCATTGCGCATCGTTTCGGGGCTTTCTCATCGCGCCGCGTCGTAATGCTTCTCGTGGATCGTTCCGTTTTCAGCTTCATCGAATTATCGCTCCTCTACGCTTTCGGAGACTTTAACCTCTGTTAAATTATTAAGACACACTCGACCGTATTTTACGCGATTCACAGTTGCGCCGTTTGTTTTAACACCGTTTTTTTTTTTACTCACGTTTGCACGGTTCCTTCTTCTCTCTTTGCCTTTTATCTACTTTTCGTGAATTCTCTTGGCACGTTTTACTTACTTTTGCACGACTGGTTCTCGGGAACGTCACGAAAATACAAACACAACGCGAACATGCAAACGTGTTCATGTTCCTCCTCTGCTTGATGGTACAACGGAGCCGTGTTTGTTTTTTGCCAAAATCCACGCAGGCGCATAGCGACTACTCGTATTTCGCTTTCCTGTTGCGTTAATGCAAAGTAACTTGTTCAGAATCACTTTGTTAAGAATCAGCCTTCACGCGATCTTTCTTCGCGCGATTTTCTCCTGCGCGGCCTGCCGCCGCGTGAAAGGCGACGAGTAAAGAAACACGAAATTGTTCTATCTTGACGATCTTGACGATCATTCCAATTCATGAGACACGCTCGTAGATGCTCGTAGATAATTCGCTTAATTAGTTCTGAAATGCAATTCTCCGCTCGCTGCAATTTCCCGCCGCGCATTACTGTTAAACGCTCGCCGCTGATTTAGCTAATCAGACTGGAACTGAATTACGAAGCAGCGCGCATTGCAGCGCGAATTCGCGTTGTTTGTTTACTTCCTCCACGTGATTCGTTATTCGAGGCGGCGAGCGTTGATTACGATTGATACGATTGATTCAGCGTCGATTTGTCGTATCGCGAGAAATTTTGCGAATCGCAGGATTATTGAGCGAGGGCACGCACACGAGACTCTTTCTTGACGAAGAGAGGTGACACGCGAAGATAATGGGAGGTGACATTTGGGGAGAACTTTCAATTTAAATTTATTCGTTGACCTACAGTAACGGTCAGGGTGGATATTTAACCAAAAATTCATAATGATTCTGTCTTATATTACTGTCCCGTAATGATAACGAAATGAAAAAATTTATTTCGCTGATCATCAGTGACAAGAGTACGAGAGGAAGAACGTAAATTCATTCGATAAATGTGCATAAATTGTGCATAAACTGCAAATCAGTATAGACAGGAAGCTGGAAAGTAGAATTTAATTTCCATTAAATGTCGGCGCCATTTCAAGACGTTCGGTTTGTGTTCCTTTTTTGCGCAACTTGTAAATCATTCCCGGCATAAATTAAAACGGTATATTAATCTTTGCGCTTTCTTTTAATATCTTTTAATTATGCCGATATGTACGCGTTACGCACGAGATGACTTCGAGATGACTTGTTCAAGGAGTTGTTTAAAATTCGATTAAGAGCCTAATTAAAAAAACGCCCGTTATCGTCCGTCCAGCTTTCTGGGAATTCGTTTACACATCTTTATCGACTTTATCGACTTTCAATTTATTATTATAATAATAAGTTGAAATAATAATAGTCTTATTATTGTTACAACGTACATTCCGAGGCCTCGGTATGCATATCAAGGAAGGCTCTTTCATTCCGTTAGTGAAAATTCCAAATCTACAGCCTTGCTGTGCTTTCTATCGATCATCGTTTCTGATTAAGTTGTCATGACTCGCCTCGGATCGTAACTCTGCTCGCGTTCAAAGACGGCGCGCAATTAGCGAAGTGTTCGCAAATCGACCGATCGATTTCTCTGATAGCTGAAATATTCTGATTTCTTATCTCGCGATTAGTACAGCACGATCTGTGATCGTTAGATCGCGGTTGTATAACTAATCAAGATCGCGATGGATGTTTTGCGCGGGCGCGCAAGAAGCGTTTGATCTTTCGTTCTTTCCGTCCATATTTATCCGAATATATTCGTCGAACGTCGATCGACCTGTCACTAAATGACGAAATTCTTAATACGGAAGCATTACCGAGGAAACGAGCAGCCGTTCAAATTGAGGTTATGATCGCAGCTCCGGGAGCTCGCGTTGAGAAATTTATTAATAATACGGTCGAGTTAGCGTTGAAGAAAGGATTAATGATCGCAATTGCAGATTGATAGTGCTGGCCGGCCGGTTCATTCCATTTATTTGAAAAACTGAACGAATTCGAGCTGCCGCCAAGCTTTCTCGAGATGAATTTTCAAGATAGCATCGCAAAACATGACATTCAATTAGCGCTCAAGTTGCCTGCCGCAGGCAAGGCAAACTAAGAATTCTTAGTCATTCTTTTTTCGTCCGTCCATTTTGGAGTTTGGATCTCGCTTCTTCGGAATTCCCCCTCCCCCCTCCTCTCATCCCTTTTCCCATTCGTCCGTTTGAGTTTTCGCTCTCGACCCGCCGGCGTGGGCCAGCATCGGAGTGAAGTTTGGCGATAGCGAGAAGCGACAGAAAAGAAGCATGGTTGCCACACGCCTCCAACTCAATTCGCTTCAACCCTCTTCAATTCTTCAACGTTGCTGAGACGAACGCGTGACTGTCGAGGCGGATTATGTCGGCGGATAGTTGCGAGAAACTGTTGCATCGATCGAATAGGCCGTTTCGAATGGACAGCCGTCTGCGTCATTCTTCCTCGAATGGCGTTTGTATTGGCAGTATTGCGCGGTAGAAATTTCGAAACGAATATGAATGCGTGGTGCGTTCGCAGAGTTAACGCGGAGTCAACGTTTGCTCGATCGCTGAAACGACGCGGATTTATCTTGGGGATCTCTCTTCGCTCGTGAACATTTCATCTGATTATTTTCTGCGGCGCTACTTTCAATTCTTAATTATTCCCGCGGCGAACGCGGGATAACGAGACGATTGTAGCAGCATACATCTTAATCGTAACATTATCTCGTTTCCGTTATCGCTTCTCTTGCCGAAGAAAGAAACGGGCGGGTGTGCGTTCCGATTATAAATTGCACTCTGCGTTGCTGCTCCGAGAAAAATTTTTACGTCAGGCAGATCTATAATTTTTATAAATAAATATCAAAATAAATTATAAAATTTAAGAAAATTTGAGAAAATTAGATATTAAAAGTATATCATTATTTGGATATTCAAAATTGCAAAATTTTATTTTATATCTGTATCGCGACTTCGTTCCAGCATCCGGTCGCGAGCTTGTATGTATTTTTAAAAAAGCTCCAACGACAGGTTATCCCATAAATCATAAATTATAAAATATATTCGTTAAGTATTTAGCAATTATGAATAAACCTTATGACTAAATTAAATTTAATAAAAAGGAACTAGATACCATTACAACCGAAAAGTTAGCTTAATGTTTTTATCGATAATGGCGTAAAGAACGAGAACAGTATCGTCGAACATGTAGCACGATAACGCAGGAAAGTTGATTCATTATGAATTGGCCATACTTCGCACCGCAGTCCATACAGTTTTCTCCTGCGATTTATGACTGAAGCAAGTCCATAGTGTTCACTGATTGAATTCCGGTAGCTCGAGGAATGCCGTAATTGTAGGCGGCCGTAAACTAAATTGTCGTAATTGTGCTTCAATAGTATCGCAGTAGTATTCGTTACTCGGCTTGTTTCCTTCCATTTCGCGCAGAGGAAATACTTCATGCTACTATGAGCATTGAAGAACGTGCAACATCGATGGCCGAGGAATAACATTATCCGGACATTCCCTAGTGAAGAATCAACATGGGGACCATTCACGCGCTAACGCGTAAACGGCTGTACCATTAATATTTATTGTCTAGAATTTCATTGTGAACCAGCGATTACGATTAATACGCGCTCGATACGATCCAGCGCACTAGTGATAGTAACGAAAGATTAATTGCTTCCGATCACGAAAGCCGACTGGCAACGCTCGTCGAAATGCCAATGATATTGCACGACTATCTCCTTTGCGTGCATAAAAGTATCGAGATTAATTTCTTGTCGCTTCTTATCAGATCTCGAATAAACCTCCGATCTGATCTCCCTTCCTCAGCGCATCAAAGGGACAGACAAAGAGAACGAGAGTGTATAAGAGAGAGAGAGGGAGAGAGCAATATGCCGAGCAATATTACAGAAAAGCCGATAACGTGTCACCTTATATATGTGTGACCTTATATATCCAGAAGAAGAAGAAGAAGAAGAAGAAGAAGAAGAAGAAGAAGAAGAAGAAATATCTTCAAAGAAACTGGAGGAGGAGAAGAAATATAAATATCTTCGAAAAGAAAGAAGAAGAAAGAAATGTATAAATATAAATACATATATTTATATACATATATTAATATATATTAATATTTATGTTTATACATACTTTTATATATATATATATATATATACATATTGTATATATCGTATGTACAAAGGTGTAGTGTAAAACATTGTATGCAACGTGTTGGATATAACTCCGGAGGCCGGAGTGCAGTGGGCCAGTGGAACGCGAGTGATAGAGGACAGGTTGCACAGTTATACACAGTTACACGCATCGCTTCGATTAAGCGCCTCGCTATCGCCAACAATGGCCTGATGCCTCGATGTCGCCGTGGTAAAAGTACAACGAGGCTCTCGGCGAACAGGCGAGAGTACAAAGACTGGCTGCCTTCAGCGACTGTTTTCCGGGACGATCTCGAGGAATCTTTTAAAGAAGTGATTAAAATCACATCCGCGCTCTAAAGTCCCTATTATCTGAAGCCTGAAGCTGGATGAGGCAACTCGTGAAAGGCATCTACTCAGCATCGAAATCTCCAACGATGCATTATCGCGCATTAAAATCTCCCCTGAGAAATGGAGAGAGAGAGAGAGAGGGGGGGGGGGGAGAAATGGAGGAGAAGGGACATACCCACGATTAATAAATTTTTATAGAAATATTCATCTTTCATTGTTCTTAATTATTCTTTCATTGTTGCATTAAATATGATATACATAAATGTGCATAAATATCTATTGCGCGCGTACACGCATAATTACATAAATAGAAAAATTGTTTTCTTCGAAGAAGAAGAAGAAGGAAAAGATATATGAATATATATAAACGTCTTTTTCTTCTGCTTCTTGTTCGAAGAAAGTTAAATTATATTAAATTAAAGGAAAACCTAGATACCGTTATAATTGAATGAAATATCTTCTCTCAGAATAAAATTAATAATATTGATGCAATAATAATTACTAATTCCATGACTAATAAATAAATTAATAAATTTCAACTCTTACAATTTCGAGATGAATTAAATATCAAAATTAAATATAAAAAGAACCCTACAGACACGGAAGGTACAATAAAATAAATTTCCTTTCTAAAATGTATATCCAATTCATTTACATTATTTTAATTGTCCTCGTCGTCTTCGAAGAAGAAGAAGAAGAAGATATATAAATATAAATATATATATTTACATGCATTTATACATATCCTTCTTTTATATTATTGCATGTATTTTACATGCACACACATGCACCTATGTATGTTTCTGTTACATGCACATATATATCTTTCTTCAAGCTGTTACATGAAATCTTTTCCGAAGCATATCGAAAGGGGGAGAAAAAAAGGGACAGGCCAGCCCCGTCCTTCCTGCACTCCATCTTCCGCGCGCGTACCCTCGCCTCTCATATTCCGCGATACCGTTAGGTTCCGCGAGAAAATACGAGTTTCTGTTCGTCTTGTTTTCGTCGTACGCAACCGTTCATAGCGAGCGCGGCACGATTTTCACTCACGCTTTGCATCACGCGAGATAGGCACGCTCTTGCGTAACTTGAAACTCGTCGCCGTTCTCAAAATCTTTCTTTTAGCTTTTCTCCGCGCTCGCGACTCCGGTTTCCGGAAGTGGATGTATCCGTGCGCAAATAGCTTCCTTCCTCTCGAAATAGCCGCGGCTATTTCGAGCGGCCATTATCAATATTTAAGATCCCTCAGGGACTTTTCATGAAAGTCTCGATTTAAGCAAACGTGAATGAAACACTGCGCAAACTTGGCCGATCGACGGGAATTTCGTGAGAGACCAGAAGAAACAAGGGAGAAGGGAAGACACAGGAAAAATAAGCGAATAAAGATCGATCGCGGGTCGATGAATACCGTTCGACGCTATTCATTTCTTGCAGCCCTCTCGCTTCGCAATACGCAGCGCTCGTTGCAAGCGAGCGGATCGACAATCCGCTCGAATCGATCATCGAGCGGGCCTCGGAGTCTCCGATAGAGCGGCGCGATAAATCAATCGCATCGAGGCCCGCGTTTTATTTACCTGACAGATCGTTATGCGCGCATGCGCAAGCCGGAGCGGCACGTTAGCGCGTGCCGCATTCATGAATCGCTACGGCCGCGGCGACTTTCTAATATCGTGCATCCGTCCGGCCGATGCCTCGTCGGCCGAAGCTTTGTCATTACAAACGAAGCGTTATGATACGCGGATCGGCGACTGGACGGCGAGGCCGGCGCGTTATATTATCGCGCCACGCGAGCGGGACCAAAGCCGCGACCACGTGATCCAATGAAGAAGAAACGCGCCGTCACCGTTCTCCGTTCGCCTTTGTGGGTCGCGTAGGTAGCGCGTGTCACGTGACCTGCGCGGCGAGGCTCTTGGCTGACTTCCTTCGCTTTTCCCCGTCCTGTTCCTTCGGCTCGCGAGTACCGGAAGAGTCGTTGGATCAGGTTGATCCGCGAAGAGTCGCGCACGCGAGTGAAAATTGAAAGTCCGGCGAAACTAGTTTTCTGGACGATCGGCCGCCATTCGCTCGGCAATGAAAACATAATAAAACATAGTAAAGCGCATCTCTCCTATGTTCGATGAAGAATAATTCACGTTTTATCTCACCTGGGGCATTAATTCCCCCTCGTGGCGCTTTTATCTGCGTTTCACTTTCTAGAGAGAAAGAAAAAGAGAGAGAGAGAGAGAGAGAGAGAGAGAGAGAGAGGGAGGGAGGGAGAGGGAGAATACCGAGATTTTATGGTTTGACTGGCTCGTGAAAAGAGCCTCTTACCTCTTTAATCTCTCTAACTACGTCTACATCTCTGTAACGCTAATGGTCTCTTGGTTACATCTTGATTACGTCGTTATCTAGCGCAAGATGCACGTCGAATCTCAAGTTCATACTGAAATTGCTGCGGGTCATGGCTCCATTATCGGAGAAGACCGCGCCATTTTCTTGTACCGCGGAAGTTATTAACACACTTACATCGGTCATGTAACGTTAATCATCGTGGTGGATGGTTCGAAGCAAGGGTCGCGGGTGACCGCGAATTGTATCGTATATTTGAGGTTAACATCATTCGCTAACATTGCAAATGGCGCACTTTTTCAATCGCTTCGCGCTGATCGATGTGCGAAATGTGTCGTGTCGTATTCCTTACGAATCGAGAAGCGGAGAATCGAAAAGCAATTCAGAGGCAATCTCGATGAAATTTAGCGACGCAGTTCGTCTCGCGGGAAATATGTTTCTATCTTTTTCCCTTTCCTTTATCTCTGTTTCATATTGCAGGCTCGTAATTTCATATTGAGGATTAAAAAAAATTCGAGCAATTAGCGTCGAGAGACGTCGAGAGAATATTTTATTTCGGCGAGATAATCTCGCATCGCTTCCTAATCTTTGATATTTCTAGAGTTTTGCAGAAATTGAAGAACTTTCAGTTCTCCGAATTGAACCGCCCCCACACAGAATCGCCCCCTCTGCCGGAAAAGTTGCCTCCATTTTCCAAAAGCAAGTTTTCTCGAAACGCGCTACGAAATACGATGCATGCGGAATTCGATGACCTTCGTCTGCCGAGATTTATGAAGTCTTTTATTTATTAAAGCATGCATTATGGAAATGGCTATTTCTAGCCTGATTTCAGTTCAAAGTTCGAGAAACATTGACATATGGCTTAGTTGCGACGTTGTCGCCAGAAGAGTCCTCGCGGTAAAATCCAATGCCGGAAAAAGAGCGGTGAAGAAGTTTTATGATACTTGATGCGCAAGCGGTCAAGTTATCTCACTCGGAATGATGCAAAAAGCCTATGCTAATGATTTCAAATTGAAATACGAGCCTTGTAAATCTTTTTCCGAGGACGCGAGGACGCTGACGAATGCGGGTTCAATTCGCGCTCGGGCAGACGGTACCAAGAATAATCATGAGAACCGATCGTGATGAAAGGGTTTGACGGGTCTGCAAAGAAGCGCGTTTCAGCGGATCGTTTCAGGGGAACTCGATGGAGGCACCCCTGCGGTTCGTTTGTTCTGACTTGAATTCGTCGCGCGCGCTTTGAGCGAGAAGAAGCACGAATTGAATTCGCGAATTGATTCGGAGAGAATCCATTAGTGCCGCTGATGGATTCAAGCGACTGCTACTGGCAGTAGCCTACGAATCCATCGTAACTGAAGACGAGGCAATTCCGGCGCCTTCCTGGTGCCACGTTCATGGTACCGGAAGTCCAGCGGGCTGCCATCAGAAACGGAAGAAGGCTCGTGAATGCGCACTAGGAGCGCATTAAAATTCATGTGTTTATCGTTTTCCATGATGACGCCGGCATCGCATGCGTCGAGAGTTCGTTCCAACTGGACAAACTGCATAAAGACAAACGCGGGCTCTTACCTTGAAGTCCCTCAAGCGTCTATTAGCCGTGAACTCATCGTGCGCGGCTGGAAAATCGAGTAACGCATCGACTGTTGAGAACAGCGGTTCTTCTGAATTGGCCAGTTTCCGATCCGAGGTCAAGTCCGCGTACTCGGTCTGATTCGACTCCAAGCGATTCTCGAAGATTCATACCTGCACGATCGATATTCGAAAGCGTTCTCGTACCGATTTTCGCTTTGAAATTTCGCTTATGAATCGTGTTTGAATCTTTGGCTGACAACGAATAATCGTTTACAAATCAGTCGTGCCAATGTCTTGGATTTGGATACTAATTTGAGCGAGCAAGAGCGAGGTTTCAGGGAAGCTTTGGCAATGCAATTTCATCTGTATCGTAGCGATTCAAGTCATTGGATTCTAGACTGATCGTGAAGAACGATACGACGTTCGTTTGCTAAAAGTATTTCTTTCGGGAGAGTTAAATACCGAACAGTCATTTCCAGCTGTAAAAGCGTACTATTAATTTATTATAATAAACTAATTAGAATCTCATTAGCAATAGTTCTAATTAAGTAATCAAATATATAAAACTATACACGTCTACGTTATCGTTAAATCAGCATGTGGCGTGATAAAAATCCATATCTCGTGCCATAATCTGCCGATGATTGATTGATTTCAGGTTGATATCAATTGCTTGCACGAATGCAAAGATAACATCGAAGAAATGGACTCTTAATTCCTTAATTGACACTGATCTATATCTTAAATTAGGAACGGATGTTGGAAACGCTCTAAAACTGTAACATTATCTCATCTCAATCGTACAAGAATCCTAAAATAATCCAATTGTACATCGATATTATGATTAAATTCACGTGTAGATTCGTAAAATCTACGTTTCACGATAATCCGTCCTTACGACGATCAGTTTCATATTAGTGTAAATTATCTGACGATTACACGAATTCGAGATCATATCGAACGAGCAGACCGTTAATTCTACATTGAAGCTGATCTACATCTCAAACCACAAACGGATGCTGGAAATGATCTGGAGCCGTAGTAGCATCTTATCTGAAAATATCGCGTATTAAAATCCTAAAGCGATACCATTGTTACACAGAGCTATGCATTGCTCTCTATTATCATCGAATCTCTCATGCGGCTTCATGAAAGTCCGCGTCCTACGATTCATATTTTGTCAGCTTGCTCGATGTTAACGGTATGCATTGAAACTGGTTTACTTCTCATGTCAGAAACAGGTATCGGGAACACGTTGTTGCTAGATTTATCTCGAATATCGAGCGCATATGAAAGTTTATTATTGACATTTCTGCCAGCCGTTTTACATCGCCGTTCTTACGTTGTTACAATACTGTATTAACTTGCCCTTTAAATATCCCGCTATCGTTATCTAATGGCGATTTATGAAATAAATTATGAAATCTATGAAATACAACTCGACTCGATCGAAGCCGCGCGCTCCTTAATCTCGATTCGCGATCACTCGTCGGTCCATTCTCAGCAACGGATCGTTTTTCGACGGTCGATTCTCGCAAATGTCTTCTTTCTACAACGACGCGATGATCCGCATGATTACCGCGATAAAACGAGGATTCGCCTGGAAGCCGTACGTGATCGTACGTGAGTCGCTTAATTGCGCCGGTCGTTTCCTCGTTGCTGCAGAACTGCAATCAACTAGCTAGATTGACGTCGCTCTCGCTGTAACGATAATATCTGAAATGTCAAGAGGACCTTAAATGTCAGTGTTGATCCTCTCAAACATATCTCTTCACGAGAAGTGTCAATATGCTAATGAACATTGAACTATCCTGTTTTTCTGATCGTTTCTCATTGAGCTCATTTGATACATCGATAAGTGCTTTTCGCATAGTGGCTTCCAGATTACGCGATAACGAACCGAATAATTGGATTTCGTCGGCTCGTCACGCTCGCTCGAATATCCCAATGAATGCTGCGAATCAATGATGACAGGCTCGACCAGAGAGAAAGAGAGAGAAAGAGAGAGAGAGAAGCCGAAGGCTACGGAGAACAGAAGAAAGCTATCTGCAAGGTCAAGATCACGCAGTTATCTTTCCTACAATGCCTGAATGCCTGAAGCGACTGACTGAAGGCCGTGACTTCGAATCTCGTAATTTACGATTACAATCCGACCGATTATTGAATTTAAATTAGCTTCGAATGGAATGGATGGAGCAGCTTTGATTAATTTTCAGGCACGACGCCGTGTGCACGGCGATAAAACGGAATGAAGAGGAAAGTCGAGTCGTGGAAAATACGATCATGCGAGATTGCTCAAACTTTCCGTCTTGCGGGGGCTGCAAACCGCATCAAAATCCGATGTGTCTAATCGTAATTTAATTATCTCATTCGGTTTCACGTTGATCTAAGATCTACGATTTACCGGTGGAACCGATCGCCGATTAAATTAATCGCGTGAAGAAATAAAGTCGATCCGCCTCAGCGATTTTGCGCGCGTCTATGATCGAAATCGATGATCAAATAAGAACGACTTTCACTGATTTTCGTTCGTCGAGATATCGGCTATTTTGAGGCTGATTAACCGAGGAAAGGAAAGTTACTGGAGGGTGATCTTTCAGATTCAATGCCATTAATAGCAGTGTATCGTTCAAAATGGAAAATAAACGCTTAATAATAACTAAGCAAACGACAATCGAGAGCCAGTTGAAAGGTATTAAACGGCATTTCGAACCGATCGACGATCCTATCGAATCGAGATACATATTCATGATCGGGAGACATGCAGCACGGTTTTTGTAGAATATAATGTAGAATATAAAAACGAAACACGATAATGATGATAATATAGCGAAAAGAAAGTTTGAAAGAGCAGGATTACCTCTTCAGTAATTTATGCATAAAAATTCCAGTGCATTCAATTGTAATCTCCTTTAGTCTTTTGTATCTTGCATCTTTCTTCGCGTCTTTAATAATTTTCATTCATGTCTTACGTTTGCATGAAAATCCATTTTTACTCCATCATTTTGTCTACTTAACGATCGTCATTCTGTCTACGACACGAAATACTTCTAATCTTGTACTCGCATTGCGCAAATGCATAAAGAAATTCAAACATCCCATAATTATCGAGAGCGCATCTCGAAACAATGCGACGACAAGCATCCGCGCGCCTCGCGCGGGAGACGTCCGTCCGGGACGGAAGACTCCCGGCATCTGTGCTCAAGCGTAACCGTCCGATCGGGGTCCGCGCTGGGCCCGGCGATCTTGCGCGATTGTTCACGAATGATCGCGAATGCGATCGCGGGGCCCGCGCGAGGATCCGGCTCGCCGGCGAAATCGGCGGGTAAGGAGAGACGTTACGTCAACGAGAATCGGCCGCGATCCGCGCCGCGCGCTCCTTCGCGTTCTTTAACACCTAGATCGCCTACTTTGTCCTTCGGGAGATAGAGAGAAAGAGTGGGAGGGATAGACCGTGCATGCGCTTTCTTCGGGCGAAGCGAAAACCGGTGACTGATGGAGACTCGCGCGCCTTCCGTCCGATCAGGACGGAATGCAGTCGGACGTTGCGAAAGAGGCCGTGTCTCGTTACCGAAAACGACACACGACCGTGTATGCCGTTTCCGCGCGCTTCTTACCAAGTAAGCGAGCCGCGGATTGCGAAATGCGCTCTTTTTTGCAGAGGCATAAACCGCTACACATGTTACTGGGCGCGAGATATTACGCGGACGCGTCGCATCGACAATTTTGAGATCACTTTCACCCACGGCCAGGGCCAGTCAGCGCGAAAGAGAGCGGACGACGTTCCGTCCATCTCTCCGTCACGTAACGGAAATTATCTCGGCGTTTGGAATGATGAAATTATGTCTGGATTAATTAAGATAACCTGCCCCGTTAGCTTCGTATTCTGATTAGAGAATAGGAATCTCTCTCTCTCTCTCTCTCTCTCTCTCTCTCTCTTTCTCTCTTTCTCGCTATCTCTTAGGAGACCGATTTGCAATTTGTTTTACATTATTTATTTACGCTAGAGAGAGAGGTAGAGAGAGAGAGAGAGAGAGAGAGAGAGAGAGAGAGAGAGAAAGCGCGCGAGAAATGATCGCGTGGAAGGATTTTAGGAGTTGTGTAATCTTATAATGCAAACATATTATAATATTATATTATTCACAATTGCGCAATTCGCAATTCAATTATAATTTTATGAATATCACGAGTTAAAACAATGATATAAGCTTCAATTAACCAAGCTGACATCCATCAGTGGCTTCTCCCATATTTTCACATTGCGTGACAAATTATTCCGCGTTCTCCGCGAGACACGGCGCGATCGAGCGCTAAGGTCATTACGCGGAGGAAGTGGGAAGGTACCTCGGGGAAAAGTAGACAGGCATTACGTGGAATAGCGTTGCTCACGGCGGCGCGTGTATCTACGTAACGTCTGACGGTTAAGGTTGCTCTAGGGCTATTTGATCACGCGTGTTGCACAATGAGACCGGCCCTGCAGATTCTCCGGCATTCCGCCGACTCTCTCGTACTTTCCGAGTCGATCCACGTGTGGTATCGATTCGTGTACAACGTAATCGTTAACGTAACCGAGAAGGGGCAATAAATGGAAGAGCCCGAAACGGGTAAGGCTCTTATGTCACGAGCCTCTCGGTCCGCACTCGTTGTTAATGAATTACATCAGATGCATTATCGGGAAATTGGATACTTTCACGTGCAAGAATTCATTCAACGAGAGAGAGAGAGAGAAAGATATTTCCGCGTTTGACTTAAAACGTCTTGATGACAGACAGCACACTTGAAAGAGAAAATTGGGACTTATGACTTACCCAAAACTGGGAAACTCGCTTCAGCTTGAGCGATTCGCGCATATTCAGATAGTGACAGATCTGGAAAATAATCTAGAGAGCCTAGAGAATCTGAGATCTCAAGATAGAGTCTAGATCCTGTCTTGATGATAGATAATAGAACTTGAAAGCGAGAAAATTGGGATTTATGATGCTCAAAAATTCCTTTGAGCTTGACTCGCGTGTATTCAAGCAGTGGCAAAAGATCTAGAAAATAATCTAGAAAACCTGGGATCTCAAGACGCAATCTGAATCTAGTCTTGATGACAAATAGTAGAACGCGAGGAAACTGGGCCTTACGCTGCCCAGAGCTCGGAAACGCACTTCAGCTTGAGCGACTCGCGCGTATTCAAGCAGTGATAAAAATGTAGAAAATAATCTAGAGAGCCTGGAGAATCTGGGATCTCAAGACGGTGTCTGAATTCAGTCTTGATGACAGATAATAAAACTTGAAAGCGAGAAAACTGGGCCTTACAATGCCCAGAGCCCGGAAACGCGCCTCAGCTTGAGCGACTCGCGCGTATTTAAGCAGTGATGAAAGAAAATAATCTAGAGAATCTGGAATCTCAGAACGGAATCTGGATCCGAAAGACCGTTACACAAGAGAAAAGAAATTTTCAGACGGCGAGCGTATGAACGTCGAAATATGCGGAGAAAGTTCCCGACCGTTAATAAAGGACACTGATACACATACATCTTGATGCATATATGTATATGTGTATCGACATAAGATTGTTTTGCACTTTATGCTTATCTAGAATTATTCCCAATTGCTTTAATCATCGCGGACAGCATGAAGAAAAGCGGAAAGAGAAACGTTTCTGTATCGCGAATTCTCATTCGCGAATGTTGAAACATTATGAAATTTAAGCAGCGACTCGATAAGAGAAAAACAATCGCGATTCATGTTCGTGAGAAAAACGACAAGCTGCGTATTCTATATTCTAGAACTTTGCTCACTGCAGTCGCTTCCTTATGTCTGCAAAAAGCTATTAATATGGCGCAGCGATATGCGATTCTGAGAAAAAGAGAAACCGATAAAAGTGTAAGCAGTTATCACCTCTGACCATTTCTTATGTCCCTTGATATTTATTTCTCTTATCAGCAGAAGTTTATCTCAATGATAAACTGGAGAAGCAGAAAGGAAAAGAAAGAGAGAGAGAGAGAGAGAGAGAGAGAGAGAGAGAGAGAGAGAGAGAGAGAGAGAGAGAGAGAGAGAGAGAGCACATCGATCGAATACTTCTCCTATAATTTCGTGCTTCAGCGAAGCATCAAATCAATTTCAAATCAGCACGCAAAATCGTTGTCTGTTCTCGCCAGGAATGTTGCTCGATATCGCATCGAAGAAAGAAACTTCGCATCAGAACAGTGGAAGGCAGTCGCTCGAGCCAATGCACATGTTTAATAATCAAACGGACCGACAGACGCGCGCACAGATGCTTCTTGCAGAAAACTCAGCAGAATTAAATTCCGTCAGCAGCCGGAACAGATCCGCCATGCTCGTTACCTCGTTTCCAAAAGAAAGAGGAAAAAAAAAACAGAAAAAATGCAAGCTTTCGAGTCTCTCTCTCTCTCTCTCTCTCTCTCTCTCTCTCTCTCTTCAGCCTCTCGATGGAGAGACAACCTCGGTTGAGATTTTGCAAGCGCGTGGTACGACTCGCGCGATTGCGATAGCCGAGCTATGGCCGAGAGGACGTTATAAGGAGCACGGGTTTGGAATACGTCGGATGTCAGTGGTCCAGATTAGTCCCGGCGAGAAGGCCGCTCCTGGGGGCCCGCGCGTGATGCAGATCGCGCTGCCTCGGTCGCGGATCGCGGATGATCCTCTTTTCCTTTTCCTCCTCTCTGGCGGACATTGCGACTTTTGTTCTCTCAGCAACGTAATGAGAACGCGTTTCTTGTCGGGATCGCGGGAAGCGCGCTTGCGTTTTGCGTTTTTTCTCATCTTCGTTCTGCCGAGCGGAACAGTCGCGGATTCGTCGTTCGATGTTCAGTCCCTGAATAAAATCGTGGAGATCGAGCGAGGCTCGATATCGCGATGAGCAACGAAGAGTTTGAGAAACGATCAAACGCAATGCAAACGATGAATGCCAGTGATCTTGTCGGCGATTGCGAGCAGATCGGGAAGAATTCGCGCGGTTTCCGATGTTTCCTGACGGCGGGCGGTCTGCGTATTCGATTTCTCGTCGAATCCCGCGCCGGCGAATGCATTTTTGAGTGGACTTCCACGCGTGGAATTAATAAATGCCTCGCGAGGAATTAATAAATTCAGTCTGTGTTTGATCGTGACGCACGATCTAACGCCGACGCTGATTTTCTCTGCGTCTCCGTTTATTCTCAGGTTTTTCAGTCAACACGTCAGACTTGGACGGAAAGTTATCCTGCAAGCGGATACATCATGCGCGATCATTGAATGACGCTCGTCACTGACGTTCGACTTGATATTTTTCAATTAAATTAATGCGGGATTAATCGAAACGCGACACGTCTTAATTATAAAGCCACAGATGCGTACACTCGCATTCGTGGAATATGCAGATTCATTAAGTTCTTGTTTGAATCCCCAATAGAATTCAGAAATCCAGCGCGATGAGTATGCGATTGTTATAATCTATCTTACGTCAATTGTCGAGAAGCGATTTATCGATTCTGATTTATTGAAGAGCATCAGAGGAAAGATAAAAAATCGTTGAATTAATGACGGATTAATGGAGAACCAATATTATTGCGGCGTCCATTACTGCTCACGAATTCGTTCATGGACTCTTTCAGATCCACGACGGCCGAATTCGAACGCGAGATGAAAAGATTAATCCCAGCTCAAAGTTCAATTAATCGAATTGCCATAAATAGTGATATTTATACGACTCGATCGCTCCCGCGAGCAATCGATTACCGAGAAAGAAGCTTAACGGCGTCATTTTCTTTCTGTTCTCCGAATTGGTTTGTTATTTGTTTCTTCTTGAAGCGATACTTAAAAAAAATTACATTCTTACAATAACAACTTGACTCTTGATCCTCGCTTCAGCTGCGGAGATATGAAAAGCTTCGCAGGAAAGAATAAAGGCAATGCATTAAGAAGCTGTTTACTGCGCGTTTCCAATGTAGCCGTTCATTAGCAAAATATTCGAAACAAACGCCGGGGTTTCCTTTCAAGAAAATCGCGTCATCACTGTGTCCTCCTCCTCCTTCTTCTTCTTCTCTTTTTTTCAAACTTGAGAGCTTAAAAAGTTCCTTTTTAGGGGATTCAGCTGTTTATCATTCCATTTTCATATTACTAGAGACTATTATATATCGCGCCACGTTTGCTTATAGGTGATGTTAAGGAAATAAGCAGAGGGACAGAGAGAGAGAGAGAGAGAGAGAGAGAGAGAGAGAGAGAGAGAGAAAGAGAAAAAGAGAGAATTTATTCAAGCGTATGCGATAGCGCGATCAGATGATCTTCGTCCTGGCAGTCTCGTTTCTTTTATGATATATTTAAAACTCGCGCTCTTTTCTTTCTTCGTAAATAAATTGTAAATAAATATTTATACCGCGATTATCGTCATGACTGAAAAACCTGGACCGAACTCTTCGTTTCGAAGATATCGATTAATAATTGCTAACCTCTAAAACCAAAGCAAAAACCAACTATCGTCGAACGATAAAACTTGTGTCATAAACTTGTTTCGTGTTTGCATCGAACCGCTCGAGCCGTTCAGCGCGCGAAACGCACTTCTTCTCTCATCGCATAAATTAGAACGAAATAGCGATAGATAAGCGAAACGTCAATGAATATCCCGATACGAGAATCAGCGTCAATGAGGGAACAATCAATGGAGCAAAATGCGTATAAGCGCATTTGAGCGCTCGTGTTGCCGAGAAAAGGAAAGCGCTACAATCGATCGCGTTTGAGCGATAGGTCGGAATCTCTCGGCGGCATTATCTCCTTTCGTAGACGATGATCGCCGCTCTCGTTTCTTTTCTAGGCTGGACTTGGCGTTTCCTCGCGAACGAAGTCGCCGTTGACGATCGAACGCGCTTTTTTGCGTCTTGTAAACGAATCGCGTACGAATGCGTATATGTGTACGTGTAGCCAGTTCGTTTAAATTACATCCATGCTTAGCGTCCGCGAAAGGCAACGTCGTGGATTGTGGCACTAGCCTTGCGGAAATTGTTTCCGGTCGTAATTTAATTTCATTACACGATGAAACGAAGTGCCGGCGACAATTTGCCGAATCAAACCGGAACGTAATATAATATAATATATCTCGTCGTTTTACATCGTTGCGTTTTACGTTAGCCGGAATGCGATGTGAACGCTCCATCGCATTCAAATATCCTCTTTTTGTTTTATTATCTTCGCCGAATAGCGAATGGGAACGTGATCGACTGCCATCTTGATTCTGATCAGCGCAACGGTGGAAATAAAATATACGCTTGCAATGGATGATAATGACATTGTCGGATACAGGATATAGGCGATTGATTGGAGGAAGAATGCAACGTGAGACAAGTTGATGATACGAATGGTCGGATTTTTGGAGCGGATTGTGCCCAGACAAAAACTGAAATTAACCTATATCATCAGTTTCGATTGTCGCGCACCCTGTCCTAGTTCTAGGATTCGCGTACGTTAACTGTCGGTTATTATTGGAATGGTTCTAGTTAGTTCTAGGCCACTAAGATACGGCGAATAACACGACGAACTCTCCCAAGACAAGGTGCGTAGGATCATGATGAAATTCAGATGCACTTTCTCGGCTGATGATGCATGAGTCAGGCGTAATAGGAATCATGTTTAATTTGCGAACAATAGTGTTCGTAAGGGTTACACTATATCTTAGTAAAGTTAAGAGATTTTACTCGAGCTATATAAGCCAACCGTCGCGAGAAGAAAATATTTATCGAATACAACATTTGTAACACGAAACGTATTATTTATAACGCCGTAAGCCATATCGTGAATGAATCTCAGAACTTGACTTTGACAACCCAAGACATTATAGGGAATCTTCATTTGCAACGGATGTCCGCGGATTTTCTCTCGTGGGACGCCAAGAATCTAGGAATACTCGCCGATACATCGTCCTATTGGAAAACGTAGAATAAAAGCTGATCCGCAACGAATTACACCGCTCAAGTCTACGTCGCGTCTCGGCAGAACGCGGTGCCTTTTAGAAAACTGACGTACGTACATCGTAGCGTACGTAAACGATCGATCGGTATGTAGGTCGTAGCTACTGATTCACGTTCACGAGAAGCGCATGTCATGCTCCTGTTACATCGTAATGTATACTTATTGAATGGACGCGCGTGTCCCATCCGCCGTCAAGGCGGAACTCTGATCTCTCAATTCGAACGAATCGGAACAGCATCGGCGACGAGTCGCGATCCGCTTTCTTAACCTCTCACGATGATCCGATACCGATTTCCCGACGATCGCGAATTCCTTCCTCGCGAGCTACGCTCAGAGGTCAAAGGGTCAGAGCGATGGCGCCAGCGTCGGACCGGTTCGAAGATGGCGGATCATCGCCGGCCGGCCACCGATTGTCGGAATCGCTCTCTCGGCGCGGTGCATCGTATTTACATCGGCGACGTCGGCTCTTTCCCGCGGACTTTCCGCAAATAGCCGCGCGGGTAAACTTTCTCGCGGCGCGCAGGCGGTTTCTCGCGTGTACACGGTACACTCAAGTGCGTTGACTGGAGCGCGTTGCAAAATCGCGATTGCACCTTCTGTCGGAGGGAAAATTTCGCTCTTTACGCGCGTACACGCGGGAGACGCGCCGGCCGAAGGTGCAAACGATGTCGAGAGAGAGAGAGAAGAGAAATTGCGTACACGCGCGCGTGGATGCTGCGAGTCCGAAATCGCGGCGACGATATTACCGCATTTGCGGCGATCTACAACTCAAAGGAACGTGGACTTGCGCCTGCAATCGATTAGAGAACACGCGGCGTCCCTAACCTCTCCGCTTATCGGAGCGCGTTATCCAAAGGCGGAGACAATGGCGGCGAATGTTCGAAGGCGTTTACTCAGGCTTATCGAGATGATAAGCGATAAGCCAGCGGACGATTCGGTGACTCGACTAATGAGCGGCGAGATTTGCGCGTCTGATCGGACTTTCGCCACGCTGAAGCTTCCGGCTTCCGCGTTCAGTGAATTCCGTTTCACGCGAATCGCGCCGATGCCGCGCGCGAGTTACTCCTCCGAGTCCTCCGAGCATCGCTGATGAGCGGTATTCGGAACGAGACTTTGATCTCGACTCTGGAATCTCGAAGGAGGACAGCAAACAATTGCACGATCTTTATCATTCGGAACGGTCATATCTTGATCGTTCTGAAATTTCAAATGCTTCTATCGTAGCGTACACATTTATGCGCATAAAAATGTGATGTGGAAAAGATTAATCGACTTTCTGCTGTTTGCTTTCTACTGAGCTCGAAATTTATTCACAAGATTGCAGCAAAAATTTCTTAATTAAGAAAATTACCATCGATCTCGAGGATCTCGGGGTATCTACCAGGCAACCGAGACTGCCAAGAGCTTTCTGCGATTTCGCGTCACGAGCAAGAAGCTTTCAACTCGAGAGCAAAGGATTAATTTGTATTACATTTGTTGTAATACACATACGTTATAAAGATATCGATCGGACAATTGATTGATTTATTTTTTTTTCTTTCGATAACAAACGTGCCGGACCGTGTCCTAAGAATGATATTTCTTATTAGGCTGGATTAGCTGGATAGCTTCTGCACTGAACTGCAGAAAGTGCTCGTTGCTTATCGCGCGGCTTTCCTAGACGTCCACGTGAAGTGAGCACGAGCGATGACTCGCGCAAAACGTGTCTGTTTCTCTATTACGCAAGTTTTTAATTTCGCTTTTTACAAGCCGAAAGCAGCACGTTGGCATAATATATATCTGATGATAGCTGCCTCTGGCGGCTCTGTCAGTCGAGTCGAGTCAAATTCTCTTCTACAAGCGCGACCCTTCTTTCGATCGCTGGATAACTGAACTGAACGCCGGAAATGCCGTTTTCAGCATCGAATCTTTCAGCCCTTTGAACTTTCAATTGTACAACATTCGCGTCTACGAATTCTCAGCCTTCGTTGGCTCCCGCCAACTTTAAGATTCTCATCGAGCTTCGTTGGAGCGTTTTGGAGCTCTCGGCTTTCGAACTGTCGTATTTCCGTTTGTCTCTGAAGCTCGTAAAAGCTGTTACAAAAATGCGTCTGTCACTTGGTATCGTTTCCGGCATGCGCGCCAGAGCCGACCAAGAGAGAGAGAGAGAGAGAGAGAGAGAGAGATTACGAGATAAATTAATGATGAGTTATGTAACGCTTTGTGTATGAGCGAACGGTTTCTCACGCGCGGTAAGAGGGAAACAATGAGTCATTAAAGCGGCGCTTATACAATTACCGCTAGTTGGAATGATGCTTGGTAGCGTTTATCGCCGTTACCGGCGATTAAAGGATCATCAAGTACGCTTACTGTTCTATTACGTTATACATAGTTGATTTCAGATCCTCGAAGGCGCGTGCATTAATCTCACTTGACTCGTGCCGACATTGGAACACGGTTCACTGTTGTAACTGCGATGATTCACTGCGATCTCTACCTTTCTCATCGAATATGTGTGTGTGTATATATATATATATATATATATATATATAATTAATGTGTTAATAATGCATACCATTACATATATCTTTATTATCATTATTTACGTATATCTAATTTTTACATATATCTATTATTTAATTATATTATACATATTTAATTATGCGCATGTATCTAAATAATAATCTACAAGAAGTAATAGCAATATATATATATATATTATTAATATATTAATAATATATTAATTATATATATAAAAAAGGCAAAACGTGTCAATTATGGTTATTATATATATATATATTATTTTTTATAAATTATTATATAGAGGATTATATATAACATATATTATTAATATTACATATTAATTATACACATATATATATAATTATGATTGACAATGTTTATCTTTCCTGTACATTTGACACGGATAAAACAAAGATGTACACGCAATTTCTAGCACCGAGTCTTCAGGAAGCAATCAGTTTCGGTTTCGTGATAAAGAAATGACATCGACCCCTTTTCAATTCGGAAACTCCGAAAGAGATCTTGATGCCCTTTCTTCCCTCTTCGGGGAAGAACCTTCGTAACACAATGCAATGTCCGATGATCGTGAAATCGACAAATATCCCGGATGCACGCGAGGAAGAAGAAATCAGATCGCCCGCACTGCCGGCAGCGAATAGCAAAGTTATCACAGGAGATCGATCCCAGATCGAAATCGCGCCCGCGTTCACGCGAGCGCGCGTGTCTTCTCGAGGCCGCATTAAGAAATCAAAGTTCGGATACGAGCCGGCCGATGGCCAGCCTCTGAAAAAGGAGAGTCGCGGCCGTTGCGTAACGGCCCGCGGGTAACTTATACCGCTCATGGTTAACAAATACCACGCGAATCGCGTGGCTCCGCGCGAGCGGCGCAGCTTATTCCGCGCTCTCTCCGCGGTATGCGAACTATAAATTACCAGACGTGCCTGCGCCTGCGCCTTGTTGACCCTTCCAATCGCGCGGCGCTTATTACCTCCGCGCTAATAACTCGCATCGCGAAATCGTACGCGCCGTGCATATCGCACGCACGACGAACCAATCAGCTTCCGACGAATCCAAGTCGGACCCTCATCGCGCTTAATAGAGTTGTTCTTTAATTCGCGTACAACGCGTACGTGGATTCGCTCTAACGAGATCTGGCATCTCCCTCTCTCCGCTTCCCCGCCCGCCCCCCTTCTCTCTCTCTCTCTCTCTTTCTCTCTTTCTCTCTCTTTTCCCGGATCCCAATGTCAATTATGGAAGCTACTCGGGGAGAATTTATGCGGGACGGCTCGTTATGCGATTCGAATATCTGACGTGGCTACTCGTGCCGCGTACGCCTTTATGTGAATTCCGAAAATGGGAATGACCTCCAGTTGAGGCTTTGAGGCTTCACGGATCTCGTGGAGAGGCCCGTCGCTTCGTAGGAAAAACGGGACCACATAAATTAGAAACGATCGCCCGATCAGCATCCATTATCGACGTCGAATCGAATTAATTCACGAATGGGGACACATGTCGTGCCCGCGGGCACGATCTGAAAAGTCCCGAGTTCCACTGCTCAGTAAACAGGGATGCAGGGCAAGGGGGAGGGGGCGAGGGAAACTGGAATAGCGTTTGTTTAGAACGTACGTGAATTAAGGAGAGTTTAAATATGGCACAGATATCGATTGGAGCGTTGATTGAATCAACGGGAACGCGCGTAACCTCTGCGCGGGGTAATCGACCGTATCAGAATTGAGCAATGTCGGAATAACGGGGCGGACGAGACGTTTATGTGAATGACAATAAATAAACGGCTGCAAACGAGAGAGCAAACATTCCATCGGGAGAGAAACGCTCGTTTGAAAACGGCGCTTGAAAACGGCACGTTTCCAACAATTTCCAACCGGCCTAATCCACGAGCCGATCGTTACGGTTAGAAACGCGAAGTTAGCGGCGAATAAGCATTGCGCCTGAAAAAACGACCTTGATTTAACCTCCCTTTCCTGTCCGTCTCTTTATTAGTACCCGCAGAAATGTCCCAGCAATAAACACAGGTTACGCCGGAGTCGCAAGGGACGCGGCGGCGTAAAGGGGGGGGGGGCAGGAGGGGCAGGAGGGGAAGGTGGCGGGCGGGAGGAGGGAGGAAAAAAACAGTCGCGCCTAATTGACACCTATCAGCGATTTGTCCGCTCGAACGCAATTGCGCAATTCGAGCATATTAATTGCTGAAAGGAGGCCGCTGCGCGAATCGCCAGCGGGATTTCTGATGATTGTTCATCGAAAACGTCACAGATGACGTTTCTTCCTCCCTCCCGCCTCCCGCGTTCGCGTCACTCTTCTCCCTTTCCTTTCCTTTTCTTTTCTTTTCTTTTCTTTTCTCTCCTTTTTTTTTGTTAACCGTTCTCCCATTATTTGTCTTCGGATCACTTTCGATTGTGTTATTGCAACCGCGGGAATTCGCAATCGCGGCCGGCGCTGCGATTTTAGCGTTGCGAGCGCGGAATTATATACGTCGACTGCAGTGCCTGATTAGAAAGCAGATAAAGACAAAAGCACGTACGCGAGCTAGGCGTATCCCTTTATAYCCCCCTCCCTCCCTCCCTCTCCATCTCCGCCACTCTCTCTCTCTCTCTCTCCCTTTTTTCTCGCGCGTAATTAATATTGTGCTTAAAATGTTGTGCGCAATCGCCGATTACGCCGCGTCGCGTCGCACTTCGATATGCACTTTGCGATGCATCGATGCGCCGAGGCGGCAATTTCGAAGTTGCATCATTAGCGTCCCACATTAAATTCGAGAGTGAAAGCACGCCGGCCGAGTTGCCCGTAATAAAAAGAATTCCCTGACGACGCTGTGATCTCATGGGGATTTCATAATGGAGGCCGCTCGAGTTTTCGCGCCGTTTTCGGACGCTTTAGCTTTGGAAATGCGGCCATTCGGATTTTCCGCGCGGAGGTGACGTCGATCGCCCAATGTCGAATCGCGTGCGAGGCACGAACTCACAAATCACATTCGAGATGGTAAACGAACATATAAAGCATTAAATAATACGCACTGAAAGGAACTTGTGGAGGAACTTGTTTTGATTCTTTTCACGGCTCTCGTTGTATAAGCGATAAGCGACGTAAGTAGTTGCAAAAAATATTGACGTCGTTAAGTAGCATCGCACATGTATTAAATACTTGGCGGTTTTCGATCTGGAAGATACCGGGAAACCAAGAAACTGGAATATTATTTCTGCGATCGGGAAATTCTTAATATATATATACATACGCATATATAAGATTGCGCACATGATTTATGTAATCCAATCGGCATTAAAGGTATTATCACCTGATGATCATCACTTATATTAACATATGCAAATCTATCCGTTTTATACAATTAATTACGTGACAATTAAAAATAATTACCGCGAAGATAATAAAGTTTTTATCCATTGTCCATATGGATAAATATCGAATATATATATATATATATATATATATGTATTGCCCATACATGTATATTTTGCACATGTATGTGCAAAAATTTTGATTGACTTGATAATATTTTCATACCATTATTTACATTCACATTTATATTTACATATACATTTCTACAATTTTTATATATATTATATATATTATGTATATTTGTTTATATATTATATATTATGTTAGATATATTTATATATAGATATAGATGCCATATATGTATGTAGCAAGTGTCTATTGTTGAGAGATTTCCAGAAGATCCGTAAATTCTCGGAAACAGTAAGAGCCTAAGGCTTATTGGTAACAAAGAGTTTCTTGCCCAATCTCGATTCTAAGATCCCGGGCTATTGCTATGGAAAGTGCGTTTCGTAATAAATTTTCCAGCTTGTTCGTGCACGCTACTCCACTCAGGTGTTTCTCTCGTACGTTAAAAACGTCACTGGGTCGCTAAGGCCGCGGGACTTTACTGTCGCACGCAAAAGCATTTCACGAAGAGTATTCCTCGTCTCGCAAACATCGTTACCCCGCGAATGAACTGTTATTCGATCCGCCGAATTGAAGAAGCAGCCCTGAGAAAGATTCGCGTCTGCACGAGGCGATAGGTCACATAGCATTCTTTTCGAAATTCGAGGCCAAGCGTACCTTCCTCGCGGAAAGGTCATCGATACGAGCGATAGGTGCATTAAAGTGCATTGATTTCACAGATGCGTGAGTTTCTAGGCCTGTGCATGCCTGCAGGAGTGCATCATCAAGTTGTAACTTTTCAGAGGACGATTTTCCTCAGCGTTTACCCTCTTACAGATATTAATACTGGCTTTCATTTGATCGATAGATTGCTCCTTTACATTAGAAGACCTTTCGGCTGATTTCTCAAAAGAATCGACCTTCCGCCCTTTGGCTGCGATACCTATTTTCGCTCTACATCCTTCCGCGATGGTACACGTTTGAGCATGCCCTTTAACCTTCGAGCTAGCTTCTGATGCTCCCGCAGACGTTGTTTGTAGCTTTCTCTAGCGTCCAGCTGCGGAATCGCCATGAAGAATAACGAACGCGCTCGCACTCAATGCTGCTTGACCGTTCCGTCCCTCCGTTGATGTTGCGTTTCTCGTTGCAGGTAGGATAGTGGCGATCTGCCTGGGTCTTCTCGCGCTTGTGGTCGGCATAGTGCTCAGCAGTATACCATGGGTCGACTACCTCATCCTGAAAGTAAGTACAGAAGCTGCCTGGGTCCGAGAAGACCCAGCCGTTTCGCGCTTTTCATCGCGTCCATGAATAGAATTCAATAATTGAATGAGTAAATTCGGGTGCCAACACCCTCGCATCCTGCGATTGCGTCCTTCGTCGGGGACGACGAGCGATGCGCATGTTCGATTTCGTTTAGCCGATACGAGCGAGTGCGTTTCTGTCTCGTGCGTTCGTGCATCGAGGTTTCCGCGAGTAATAATAGATCGCGAGACGTGAAATTGTAGCGCTGAAAACGCTATCCTTCCGCTCTTGATTATAGCTCGCTTCGGATACCATGAAGAATTAGCGCGAAATAATCGACATCGCTCGATAAATATCGAGCTGACTTTACGACGTACGAGCGCGATTTCCATTTGCGGTAAATATTTTCTCAAGACGTCCTGATCGTTCCACGCAATTTTCAGCCATTAAAAAGATCGATGTTCGACCCGATTTACAACGCGAGTCGAATCGTTTATTTTTATCGAATGATTTACGATACGCTAGATACGGCAATAGGCTGGAAGATTTACAAGTATAATTTCCCTCCGTGCATTATTATCAACTTTATTACAATTTCTTGATTTGTCCGCGCGCTTATGATTTACGATGTTATTGCTGCTTATAAGTCGTTAGCCGACTCGCGACTTCGCGATTAATGGATGAAATAAAAGCGATCCCGACGAGGCGAAATCCGCGCAAGATCTTGGTCAGACATTTTTTTCTCGACGAATAATTTATGCGCCCCCMCCCYCCCCCCMCCCCMCCCCGCCGCGTATTGAGGTAAACACTCACGTTTAACGTTTTTGCAACGCGGAATAGAAATTCCGTTCCAGGCACTTTCCTTTTCTGCCGGGGTTTCCTTTCTGCCAGGAGGAACTAGGCGCAGTGTAAACACGCATTGCGTTTTGATAAAAAGAGACACACACGCCACGGTCTCGCTCGCTCCGACGGCCAGAAATCCATTTGATTCGAGTCGCGCTCCCGTTAACTCGATTTCATTTCCCTACTTTTAATTTCCCGCGAGATTATGATCGTTATGGCGCGCAGCTGTGTCGGTATGCAGCTCGCATGTGTACACAGCGGTGTACTCCGGCCGCGATGAAGCGTGCTCTCTTTCTTTCGCCACGTGCGCGATACGCAACATCGGCCTGATCGTTAATCTGAATCTCCTCCGCATCTTTCGCCACGACCGTCTCTCCTCGCGCCGATTAACAATCGCTTTACGTAAGGACGTCGCGTTCGTCTGGCCGCGAACGCATCGCGCGCACGTGCGAGAGCTAGAGAGAGCTAGAGAGAGCTAGAGAGAGAGAGAGAGAGAGAGAGAGGCCGCGGATTGCGCGGCATGTAATAATGTGTGTCGACGATTCGACCTGTCGTAGCAACTGCGACTGAGGAACGGCTCGCTGTCCTTCCACTACTGGCAGAAGCCAGGCGTGCTCCGACTGACCAAAGTGTACATATTCAACGTCACCAACACGGAAGCCTTCCTGCAGTTCAACGAGAAGCCGAAGCTTCAGGAAGTCGGCCCGTTCGTCTATCGGTAAGGTCACCCGGCGAGACCGTCTTGCGAGGGTGAAGAGAATGAACGAGACGTTAATGTTCTTTCGTAGGGAGGACATGGAGAAGGTCAATATCGTGTTCCACAACAACGGGACCGTCAGCTACCAGCACAAGAAGATCCTAAACTTCATACCCGAGATGTCGAGGGACGGAGACCTCAAGGTGGTAGTGCCGAATATACCTTTGCTGGTACGTTCGCCGATTGCGCTGCTACAACGAGTGCTCATCATTGATCGCCTAGAGAAATTTCTCTTGTCCGCCTCAGCAATGTGGAGGTAACGGCGACTATTCCTGTTCGCAGACGCTGTCGACGCAGAGCAAGAGCCTCCCGCGTCTCATCACGATGGGACTGTCGCTGTTCCTCAGCGGTATGCACATGAAGCCGTTCATCCCTATAACCGCGCAGGAACTCGTCTTCGGCTACGATGATCCACTGGTCAGCCTGGCGCACAAGTTTCTGCCGAGAACGAGACGGCCCATGAGCAGAATAGGCCTTCTTCTCGGAGTGAGTAGCCTAACGATAATCGTTGCACGCGATTCTTGCCCCTCTCGGACAAGAATTGCGCTACTGAAGCTGACCTCTTGATTGCAGAGGAACGGTACGTTGAGCGAGATATCCACCATATTTACCGGCCACACGGACATGAAGGAGTTCGGCCTGATAAACCGACTGAACGGACTCGATCACTTGCCATACTGGTCAAGCGCGCCCTGCAACTCCATCACGGCTTCAGAAGGTAAGTAATAATGTGACTGTTAAACAGCAACGGCCTGCAGATGCTGCCAGAAATAGGAATAAAATTTATCACCCAACTTTGTAACGCAGTCCTCAGACTTCTTTCCATCCCGATGAGAAATAGCGCAGATTGTTATGATCCAGAAGCCTGGCAAAGCTGCAGAACTTGCTGAATCGTATGGCCCGATCAGCTTATTGCCTATCGAAATTATTGAAGAAACTTGTACTCCCAAGATTCTCCACAATACTAGAGAAGCATAAATTAATTCCCAATTATCAGTTTGGTTTCCGATGTAAGCACGCAACCATGGAACAGATACACAGAATTGTCAAAAGAATGAATAACGACATGGAAGCAGATAGACATTGTAGGACGGTTTTCCTCGATGATTCAGGCCTTCGACAAGGTCTGGCATATACTACTTTACAAAATTAGAAACAGCTATCCATCCGATCCCTATGCCGTCATAAAATCCTATCCACTGCACAGAACTTTTAGAATTAAATATGGAGAAGTAGTCACGCAATTAAAAGAGATCAACTYTGGAGTASCTCAAGTGTACTAGAAGCGTTAGTATTCTATCTGCTATACACTGCAGGTTTCCCAGTCGCTCCGGGTTCTACAAYTGCAATCTACGYGGATGATAYAGCTATTCTTGTGGCTCATAACAATCCTATAAAAGCGTCTTTGCGCTTACAAAAAAGCCTCTGCTACATTCAGGCTAAAAAAATGGAGAATCAAAGCTAATAGGATCAAATCAATGCACGTGACGTTTACTACCCGTAAAAAAACATGTCCATTAATAACTCTGAACGGTCTGAGAATGCCTTAAGATACCCAATATTTAAGACTACATCTCGACCGTAAATTAAGTTGAAAAAAACATATATTCACCGAGCGAAAACAACAACTTGGATTAAAAAAAATGTACTGGCTACTCGGCAGTAAATCACAACTATCGGCTGAAAACAAGTTGTTATTATACAAGGCAATTCTCAAACCTATTCGTGCATGGTATGAGTCCAATTGTGGGACACGGCCCTCGATTCAAATATGAAAATATTACAAAGATTCCAAAACAAATACTTARAATTATCGTCAATGCTCCTTGGTACGTCAYCAACGATACATTACATCATGATCTTAACGTGCCATATGTTAGAGACGAGATAAAACGACTCAGCCGAAGATATGCTGATAGAAATATCCCAACATACTCACGACTAATCTCATGAGAAATGCCAAGACATCACGCGGATTAAAAAAAGGCTTCCTCAAGACCTATGTACCTAACAGAATTGTAATTATATGGGGCATATGCCACTGAGCATATATTCTTTAAGATCTTGTCACACCTAATTGCCACAAGTATCACTAAATGTTACGCTGTGACTTAGCTTGTAACAATTTCTAGCATGATAATAAAAAAAACAGCAACGCGAACCTCGAGCTTGAATTAAACAAACAATCGAGCTTTCTTTCAACTGAACGCCAGATTGGCACTACCGTTTGCTCCGGTATTCCCATTTAACTGAAAAAACTCTCCCTTTTCACAGGATCCTTCTTCCCGCCGCGAGACGACACCGGTGCCAACATTGTCCACCTCTGGGACAAGGATCTCTGCAGGAGACTACCGTTCCAGTACCGCGGTCCGATAGAAAAAACGAGCATCAAGGCTGACCTGTACACTCCGCCAGACATGGTCTTCGGTCGATACAACAGCACGGACAACGATTGCTTCTGTTCCGATGACCTTACCTGTCCCGCGCAAGGGTTGCAGAACGTCAGTCCGTGCCAGTATAGTGAGTATAGTGGGTTATCTATCGCAGGATGAATGGAGCGCGGAAACGAGATCTCTTACGGGTTATGTCGCCCTTGATTCCAGGCGCACCGGTCTACATCTCGTTCCCTCATTTCTATAAAGCGGATCCCAAGCTGCTGGATGCCGTCGAAGGGCTCAAGCCGGACAAAAAACTGCACGAATCATACATAAAAATCCAGCCGGTAAGGAAAATGTAACGATAGTTTAGAGGCTTCGCTTGCAAATTCTCCTATGAGGAAAAGTGTTGATGAGTCAAAATACAGAAATCAGCATCTGCTGATATTTTATATAATATTTTAATGAGAGAGAGAGAGAGGGAGGGAGAGAGAGAGAGAGAGAGAGAGAGAGAGAGAGAGAAAGCGAAAGAGAGAAAAAGAGAGAAAGGCAGGAAGCTCTTGGATACTCAAAGTTAATTCGAGTCCGAGAGATTCCAAATCTTGAGAGCTTGAAATAGGATGCGAAAGATCCGACAATTTATGGTCGACTTGCTTCTTCCTGTTCGTGTCAGAAACTCGGCGTGCCGATCGAGGCGATGGTCCGCGTCCAGCTGAACTTGATGGTGGAGCGGCAGCCCAACATCGCAGTGGTGGCGAACTTCCCTGACATGATGTTCCCGATCATGTGGATCGAGGAAGGAATAGAGGAGCTATCGCCGCCCATCAGACGATGGATCTACCTGGCCACCACGTTCAGTGACATCGCCGTGCCCTGCATCACGTACGGGTTGATTCTAGTCGGACTGACGATCATCGTCATCGTGCTGGTGAAGGTGTACAACAGCCCGATACTGGCGCACGAGGCGATCGAGCTCGGCAAGAGGACCATCAGGCGGGGTTCGTCCATTCTGATTAATGGCCAGCATCGTCTGATGGTCAGCAGGGACTCGTATGTCCTGCTGAACAACGACGCCGACGAGAAGCAAGATATAGTAATCGAGACCTGACGGACACGTCACGTAAATTCGTGCAGCGGCTTCAGCGTATCGGTTTTTAGCGGTCTACTCGTGGCGCGAGCGATAGTTGATGACGCCTCACGTTTTGCCACGAAGCGAATGCTTCGGTCCCGACGTTAACGGGGGATTCATTGCGAGGGGAGGGGGGGGAGGCAGCAACAACGCTCGTTCGCGTCTTGAAAAATTGGTTTCCTCGACAGGAAATTCGACATGATTCACGACGAATCAACGGAATCAAGGTCGAACAAATTCAAATGCCTATCTCGGAACTTCAGAATCTCAGGATTAATGATTAAGACAATTAGAATCTAAGGCTAAGGTTTAGGATCCCTTAAGACACCTCTTCGAGGCGGCGGCTCAAGAGACAGTTAAGCTTCAGATGAGATCCAGGAATATCTGACATTTAACTGATCTGAATTTTACTCAATCATTCGTTAGTGTGTATTTCAAGCATAGTCTTAAGCATTCGATGAGCCACGCAACTCCGATTTGCGGTAGAATACATATTTTAGAGAGACTCCTACTCGACTCCTTTCTCACGCAGATTGCCAAAAGACTACGAGTCCTTCAATCAATACGTAAGAGCATTCGATCGCGCCTACAGTCTTACCAAATAAAGTCGTTAATCGTACACACGCATTTTTAGGGTGTAAAAGTAGAGCTTAAGGAACTTTGGCATTAATTAACTTAGAAACTCGGCCAAGTACCGCCTCGAATTGAATGCGTTCAGATCGGCGTGTTCAGAAATAACGAACATGAACACAAAGATTGTGTGATTACGAGAACGCAAGAATGTCATAGAACGTACGTATCAGATTTCTCGACGAATAAACGACAACCATGAGCTGTGTATCATCAAAAAAAACAAAAATAAATCTATCAAAACTAGGCGTCATTGATAAGCTATCAACGCAAGCATTGCTAAATATCGGATGGAAGGAAAAAACCTGCACTTATCGCAACGCGATACGTCATACAGTGCGTCGATGCGGGAGCTTTAGCTGCATTCACCAAAGCTTCACTGTTGACGATGAAGGCGACCGGTCAGTTTATAAAAACGAAGCACAGTTTCTCGCACAGTTTCTCCACTTTAGGCCGATTTGTTGGCGTTGTTAATTCGCCTCTGTTGAAACGCAGGGCACCTCGCGTTTAAATTCAAATTCGCCAAAGGATTGCCGTGATCCGCCGCGACTCTCTAAAAGCCATTACGACACATCGCGTAGCCGTGAGCCATGCTAGATAATTGCAAAACGCAATATGCGTCTGTAGCATGTTACTTCACTATTACGGAATTATGGAAGGAAAGGAATTTCTCGCGGACGTTAAAGGACTCGCCTGACGCTCGCCGGTGATCTAGAAAAGAATCTCGTTAATTAATATCGTTAATCGCGTCGCATCTGTGATTTTCGTCCCTACTTATGGCTTTATTAATTGATATCAACAATCTGCGTTTGTGATGAGGGCGTTCCTTGGTTGCAAGGATTATCCTTGCACATACGGTCGCCCTTTCCAGTGCGCGTATTCCATTCGTACTTGGCCATAGTCTAGTGCAATATTAGCGATCATACATTAAGGAGGTCATAGAGGTCAATGATGATCAATGATGCCTGCCGAGACTCGTTGCAGCGATAAATCCTAGCGCTGAGCAAAGCTCTCGGAGGCGAAATTTCTGAACAAGTTAGGATAATAGCGAGCATTAACGTCATTGACGCAGCCAGCGAGAGAGTTTAATGCGGCTCGGTGATCAATCAAAGGAGCGATATCTCAAGGATGTAGATTACGCGATTACGCGATAAGAATGATTATCCCGCGCGGGTGAAAGCGCAATAGGTTAAGTTGGTTTCAGCGTGAAATGAAGTTTTCGTAATTGGATTTTAATAAACCATCTTTATCCACACGTCGCTGTACACTTCCCACACCCGACTCTTGTCTACTCTATTCACTACTGTAGCCTGAATTCCGATTTCTCGGGATTCACGCCAACTGGAACCGCGATTGATATTTACAGCGTGCTCGGATAAGTGAAGTAAGTTATCAATGTCATCGGCGCTCCTGCTTCAGGCTCAGCTCTAACGAGATCACGTTGGCGTGATGTATGATGATTCGCTCATCGGAGATTCGAATGTCCGGCAGAAGATCGAGGCTAACGCGCATTCGTGAATGTGAACTCGATCAATGGTAAGGTTGACTTTCAACGTTGATTATGGGAGATCCTCGGTTCCGTATTGGTCCCAGCGACGAGGATCTGCCGCAAGTAGTTTATAAAAAATATAATAAACATATATATGTATTTATATATATATATATATATGTGTGTGTGTGTGTATGTTGTGTATGCGTGTATGTATATATAGCAACGTTTCTGCCAAGTCCCTTGTCGATCACAGGAGGGCACAAGTCTTCGACTGGAAAATAAAGGAAAGCACGCGATAATGATCATCGCTCTCGCATGGAATCACAATCGCGAAACGTGATTTACTTATTTATTTATTAATTCATACATACAACTAGCCTTACCTTAGCTTTCAGATTCGTGATGCTACCTGTCCTCTTGGTACCATTCTCCACGTCCTGTTGCCGTTTTCCCTTAAACAGCTTCGCCATTTTAGCTGAAAGAGACGACGCGGCATTAACAATTTTCTTTATTTCCCTTTCATTTGTTTATTTATTTTTTTATCATCCTAGGAATTGTTACAAACTGTCACAGCGTGACATTTAAGCAATACTTGTGGCAGTTAGGTGTGAGAAGATCTTAAAAGAATATATGCTCAGTGGCATATGCCCCATATAATTACAATTCTGTTAGGTACATAGGTCTTGAGGAAGCCTTTTTTTAATCCGCGTGATGTCTTGGCATTTCTCATGAGATTAGTCGTGAGTATGTTGGGATATTTCTATCAGCATATCTTCGGCTGAGTCGTTTTATCTCGTCTCTAACATATGGCACGTTAAGATCATGATGTAATGTATCGTTGRTGACGTACCAAGGAGCATTGACGATAATTYTAAGTATTTGTTTTGGAATCTTTGTAATATTTTCATATTTGAATCGAGGGCCGTGTCCCACAATTGGACTCATACCATGCACGAATAGGTTTGAGAATTGCCTTGTATAATAACAACTTGTTTTCAGCCGATAGTTGTGATTTACTGCCGAGTAGCCAGTACATTTTTTTTAATCCAAGTTGTTGTTTTCGCTCGGTGAATATATGTTTTTTCCAATTTAATTTACGATCGAGATGTAGTTTGAAATATTGAGTATCTTCATCTTGAGGCATTCTCAGACCGTTCAGAGTTATTAATGGACATGTTTTTTTACGGGTAGTAAACGTCACGTGCATTGATTTGATCCTATTAGCTTTGATTCTCCATTTTTTTAGCCTGAATGTAGCAGAGGCTTTTTTGTAAGCGCAAAGACGCTTTTATAGGATTGTTATGAGCCACAAGAATAGCTRTATCATCCRCGTAGATTGCARTTGTAGAACCCGGAGCGACTGGGAAACCTGCAGTGTATAGCAGATAGAATACTAACGCTTCTAGTACACTTGAGSTACTCCAGAGTTGATCTCTTTTAATTGCGTGACTACTTCTCCATATTTAATTCTAAAAGTTCTGTGCAGTGGATAGGATTTTATGACGGCATAGGGATCGGATGGATAGCTGTTTCTAATTTTGTAAAGTAGTATATGCCAGACCTTGTCGAAGGCCTGAATCATCGAGGAAAACCGCCCTACAACCTGCTTCCATGTCGTTAGTTATTCTTCTGACAATTCTGTGTATCTGTTCTACGTTGCATGTTTACATCGGAAACCAAATTGATGATTGGGAATTAATTCATACTTTTCTATTATTGTGATGAGCCTTAGGAATAAAAGTTTCTCAAATAATTTCGATAGGGCAGGCAGCATTAACAGTAATGCCAGATATTACTCTCCATCTGACACTTTTAAGTCGAAGAGATATTTGAGAAAAAGTAGATCTAGCGAACCGAATCCGGACTCGTTCGCAAACGAAAGACATGAAGAAAATTTTCTTACCAGCCGTCCGCGGCGCCGGCGACTGCATCACGTCGGCATCGTCCTGCGTGTTGTCCACTTTCGTCTCCTCCGGTTTCTCAGCGCATTCTTCAGCGTGCTCCTCCGCTTCCTCGAGCGAACTCTCGGTGATCTTCGCGCTCCTTTCTGCGGCGCTTTGCGAATTCGCTGATGTCGATCTCTCGGCTGTCTCCGTTCGCCCATTGTTCGTCTCCTCTTCGTCTTTTCCTTTCTCGGACTCGTCATCTTCCCTCGAGGATCCCTTCGCTTCGCTGCTCTTCGTGATATCGTCGGCACTCGGGGACTTCAACCTCGGCGGTTTCGGCGGCGCTATCGGACTTGTCGGCGTCTCTTGCTGGCTCTTCATCGTCGCGGTCACTTCTTCCGCGTTATCCTGCACTTCCTGCACCATCTCTGCCTCCTTTGATTCCGCCGATTCGCCATTGTCCTGACTTCCCTTCCTGCTTCCGCCACTCTCCTCATCAATCTGCGTGCCCTCCTCCTCTTGGTCCGCCGGTTGATTCTGGTCGTCGCTCGGTTGCGTCTCTTCGGTTTTCAGATCCGGGCTCTGAGCGTCCTCCTTCGACGATGCGGCGATTGCTGAAGACTCGGGAGCCAACTGGACGACCCTCTCGCCAGGCGCGTTCTCCGCGGAACTCGTCTGATCATCGTCGCCTTTTGACACCTCGTCGATCTTATCCCTGCTTCCCGTCTCGTCCTGAGTTCGCTCGTTCTGCATGCTCATGGGAAGCTTCAGGGGCGGTAGAGAGCTCTTCTCCTGCTCCTGAAATGTATGAAAGGCCGATACGCGAACGTCTCCTTCATCGCGCCAGCTTGGACACCAAACTGGGTTAATCAATCTGCTGCAAAAATGTACGCAATGTGGTTACCACAGAATCCGCCTGCCGCTGCGGTTGATAGTTTATCTCGTGCCTGCGGCCGACCAGTATCGTGTGACATCCGCCGCACGCGACCTGCGGAACGACGAAGTAATTAAGACGTGAAGGAGACGTGTCTCGCGTTAAAAGTTGACGCTACATTCAGAACGAAGAGCTCTTGATATCTGGCAGCGAGTGTTATCTCATGGACGTTATTTTCGTTCTCCTCCAGACCCAGCTTCCCGTGTCGGCCGTCGCCGCAAGTGAACAGCTTGCCGGACTCTGTCATTAACGCAATCATCAGTAGGAAGTCCAACTCGGACGATAAGAGCCTGATAATCGATAATCGTAATTCAATTACCTGTAAGTATAGCGCTGTGACTCTCGCCGCAGGCGATCTTCATGATCCTCTCGTCCCGCAGTGATCCGCGTGGCAGAAGCTTCGCCGTATGTATCTCGCCGACGCTCGTGCCCATGCCGAGTTGCCCGCTGGCGTTGCTGCCGGCGCAGTAGATGTCGCCATTCTCTGGAAACATTCGTGCAAGATCGTGGTGTTGCCTGATCTATTCGGATTCTTGATTGAATAATTTCGATATTCGATGCAATATTAATTTCATCATCGAGTCGAGTGATTATCATTGAATCGATTTTCTTATTAAATTCCGTCATCATCAAGTAGGCCTTCATTATTGTCGATTTCGCATTGCTCATCGCGATGCTTTAGGACGTCCAAATGAGAAAGGGTGCAAGCCGCGCATTCATCATCGTTGGCGAACGATGCATGGGGCGATCGTACGGGGCGACAGAGGACACGTCAAGGGTACATCAAGGGTACCTCACCTGCCAACACGAGCGTGTGATGACCGCCACAGACCACGTGGACCGCCGTCGCCGGCAGTTGCATCTGCCGCGGCGCGATCTGCGCGGAGAAGCTGACGTCGATCCCGAGCTTGCCGCTCTCTGACTCGCCGCACACGTAAACGAGGCCGGCTTCTGCAAACGAAACAGAATCGTCGGAATTACGCTGTCATAATCGCGATTCGATCCGCGGGAGCGCGGAGAGCGAGCGGATTCCCGGAACGAAATTTCAGGGTCCTTCAAGATCAACGCGACGCCTCATGTCTCCTCCTCTTCTTCTTGCTGGCCAGTAAATAGTGTAAAAAGTTTAATTTTCATAGATGATTGTTTCTACGTAACTGCGTGTCGCACGGGTCGCTGCGTTCATTCTGAGATCGCCTCACGCGTGGAAACGTGAACTTGGAACATGAATCGGCAAGTTGGCCGCTGACGCGTTTTCAGCGCGCTCGAATACGCGATGAAGAGTTAATATCAGGATATCAAACCGATTTCGGTTCTCTCCCGGCGAATCAGTGACCGCGATGAACGTTAAAGTGACGATTGCCAAGCTCGGCGACACGCTCGGTCGCATGGAAAATTACTATTTGCTTTCGCAACGTGAAGAAGCGAGGAGAAGGAGAAATGAGAAAAAAATTTCAACCTGTCAGCTTATTTTTTAAATTGCCTCTTTAAAACTACCTCTGATTATGCTATTTTATAATCAATTACACACTGAGTGAAGAACATAATTAATATCGTTTTTATGGAAAAAACGTGTATTAGGCGTACAAATTAGTTTCTTGCTCTGCTTGTAAAGTTCAAAGTTCCTATCGAAACTTCTTGTGACTTGTTGATCGCAAATTGCACAGCAAGTTTCTTCGAGCCGAGTTTTGATTCCGAGTAGACGCTGCAGTTCCTCGTATTCAAATTTTTGAGGTTAGCTTTAAGCTTAGAGTCTTTCCTTCGCGAAATCTCTTGTAGGAATTTTTGCAAGTCATATGGCGAATAGGTTATCGTTTCATTAACAGCACAACAAATCATTTCAGCAGCGGAGAGAAATTCAGTGCCGAATATGCCCCTGATCGAAGGCTATCGTGCATACACTTGGTTTATGGATTTTTCAGCTGTTTCGTTATTTCATATTGCGTTTTGTTTTGGAAATGTATACGTCAACACTCGAAAACGACGAAGAGATTGCCAGATGTTTCAAAGAGATTTTCGACAAAGATTCGGCTTTGATGTGTCTTTTCTTTTCATTGGAATGCGAAAAAGTGGCAGTGCCCCTTAACGAGGGCTACAATCGGACAGACATGTATGGGGTTTTTCGACCCGCTGCAGTAGTTTTGAGAGCGTAAACGTCAGCGTAGACTTAAGAATCACGAAAGGATCGATAGATGTTCCAATCTAAAATGATTTTCGAAAAAAAACGGTCTCCAACGGGAAAGCAAGAAATTAATTTGTAGCCCTAATCCCTGTGATCATTACCAGTTAGGAAAGCGGAATGATAGTATCCCGCGCTGATCTCTTTCACGGGCTCGGGGATGGGCACCCTCGTCGGCTTGTTCATGAGACCTGAGATCCCCGATAATCCCAGTTGGCCTTCGAGATTGCTGCCCCAAGCAATGACCTCGCCGTTGCTCGTGAGCGCCATGGAGTGATGCGATCCCGCCGCGATCTGGACGATTCGCGGCCCGGCGAGTCCGCAGTCGTAGACCAGGATGGGCGAGCTCGAGCTGTCGCCTATCGCGGAGCTCTCGCGACCCAACTGGCCCTCCTGATTGCTGCCGCATGCGAAGATCTTCTGGGCGCCTGGAAATCGTTAGACCGACGCGTCAGGCAGTTCGAGCATTCTGCAGCTTCGCATGGATCAGTGACATAGATCCACTTGGCAAAGTAGAGGACAATCGAGGTGACTCCCATCGAGTTCGATCGAGATTTCAGCTTGGCCCCATCTGGCTTTTGCCAAGGAAATTTGTTCAAGGTGATCTCCTGATCGGTCGACCAAGTACGAAGTATTCTTAGGTAGACGTAGCTTAACGCGGAGCAAAGCGATGTGTACCCATTGCATTAATGAGTTTGGGAAGGAGAGCAGTTCGAAGTTGAATGACTCGGCGAGTATTCATCAAAGTTCACGACACGCGAGGCACACGTACATGTATAGAAACGCTATAGATACGTGGCATTGTGCATCTGTTACTGATAATACCATGCGACGTGTTGTTCGCGGTATGCGCCATTTTAATCACACTAGCGAGAATGCGGTCCGATCGAAAGCAGATTTCTTTTGCCTCTAGATGAAAATTCACTGATAATTCACGCGACACCGATGCAGACAACGATTCAGCTAGCCTCGACAGGGGGAAATAAGCACGCGACTTTTGTGACACCGTCTATGCATTGCCTGCATTATGTCTCGCCCGCGTTACTCACCTGTGCATATCAAAGTGTGTGCTCTTCCGCATGCAACGTGCGTGACTTTTTCCGGCTTCAGAACTGAAACACGGCGAGAGTTAAGTATCAGTTAAGATCATATTAACATTCAAGCGAGCAGTTGATCGTGAATGCAAACGTTTCGTGTGAATAGAAACGCGAGCGCTTAATCGGAGATGCAAATGCACAAAATTGACCGCGTCTAGCAAGCTTAACGACTTAAGCTTAACGAGCTTAAATTTCCGATCATTAAGTGATTCCTAAATTCTCGAAAAAAGAAGGACGAGGAGAAAGGACCGTTAGCACATGATAAATGATCTATGCTCGCGTAGGAATGCAGATAGAGACATTCACGACAGAATAGAGACTGCGACGATCTATTTTCACGTCTGCGTCGCGCTGCGAGCGGATACAAACTTTTCACACACGAAGGCTTGCTGATATAGTTCTTGTGACCCAGGCCCAGCTGACCCCAGTCGTTGCTGCCGAAGACGAAGAGTCTGCCGGTTTCTGAAAGAAAGAAAACGAGAGGGAGCAGGAAAGCAGAGCAAAAGTATGAAGGCTCGTCAGCAATTGCATCCGACTACGTCAAGATCAGATTAATATCAATATTTAGGAGCGCGATCAGTGATCCAGGATCCAAAAGTATCCCAAGATATGGATCTGCTAGATAAACTTAAACTCGTGTGCGTTTCAGTCGCATCAATAAGCATCGGCGTCATGAAAACGAATCGGACATCCCCGATGCTCGCAACTTCGAAGGGACCACGCGTAACTTTCCTTAAGTCTCAACATCAGACAACTGACGCTGACATCGAGCAAATCTTGGATCATCATCCACGACTGTCTGATTTAAGGGATCGCGGCACTCCGGCTATCTGGGACAATAAAGTTCTCCAGCTGGGCAAGCCCTTTCGAGCGGGTTGAACTTAATAACAGCCGAGCGGTGTCGGCCACACTGAACAACGCGTGTTCAATATCGATTTACTGGACAGTGGATATCCCTGTGTCGACTCGACTCTATATATCCTTCGCGTGGCATGTCGGGGAAGCTGTAAATCATGCTCGCACTGTAGAACTGCCCTACGGATTTTACGCGCTGAAGTTTGTAGCTTTAGATAGCCTGGCCGATAGGGATCGAGCCCTGGGAACGAAACGAGCACGACGAAGAGGTAGTCTGCCACGGAATTCCGAGAAAATAAAGAACTAACAAAGCTTTTCGTGGAAAGAAACACGCTCGAAAGGGCGTGCGAGCGTTGCTCGTGGCAGACACGCGTCTGTTTATGGTCAACGCTATAGCCGGCGCTAATTCTTTAATCAGAGTCTGACGTAATCCACTCTGAATGCTTCTGGAATTGTCAAGTCTGATCAAGCAATGGTCGTTATCGTTATCGACACTGATCCATCTTCTCGTCGAATATAAGAGAGCCGATATCGCGATCGCGCATAGAGCGATAATGATCTCCATTCGCTAGAAGTGATCGTCGATTTCTCGTCGATGTCATTTCGAGATACAAAGTTGGCGCTTTGTGATGAATTGATAATTTGCAATTATTACGTATAATCATTACCGTTATTGTGATCACAGGAATTATTACTCGTCTCTGCAGCCGAATACGTGAACACGTGTGTGTGTGTGTGTGTGTGTGTGTGTGTGTGTGTGTGTGTGTGTGTGTGTGTGTGTAAGCACACGTGTAAACTATATTTGGAAAATTGTAATCAGAAAAGTCTTTCTGATTTCAAGAGCTTTCACCGTCATCTTGAATGAAGAGAAAGAAATTCCACCCGAATGGGATCAATGTTTAGACCTTAAAAGATTGACGCATCGATACTATATTTGTCGACGTTAACGTAACTTTGTTCGTCCATTCCGGATTACGAAAAATTATCCGGCATTAATAATCGAATCGAGAGCGTTTCCGATGGCGATCAAACGATGAGTTCAGCTTCGAGTGACCCTGGACTGCCTGAGCCGTGAAATGGAATCTGGATCTAATTTAGACTCCCGATTCGCGTTCCCGAGATCCGAGTTTAGGATCGCGAAGGATCGATCGATGCAATCTCGATCGAACCCGACTTCGGCTTCCCAAACCGAATTTATCTTAAGTAAGTCGATCAAGGAATCGACCAATCGACCCAGGCTGCTCTGCGGGCAAGCTCTTCTACGATTAGAGAGAAACGGAGGAGGTGAAACTTACGGCAGATGACGGCGGAGTGTTCATCCCCGCATTCGATGTTGACGATCGGATCCTTCCGTATGAAGAAATGCGACGCGACGTTGTCCGCGAATCTGCTACGGCCGATCGTGAATACCGCTCCAGTCTCTAGAACGCACGAAGGTCGATACTACCGTTAAATATTGATGGCAAAATGGAAGGAATCGGGCTTTCTCTCTCCTCCTCTCTCCCTTTCTCTCTCTCTCTCTCTCTCTCTCTCTCTCTCTCTCTCTCTCTCTCTCTCTCTCTCTAAATGCGTACGTGGCGAATCCGCGGATCGCGCCCGGAGCCGCGCTTTAAAATCGCGCGGACCTTCTCACTTGAGGCATTTCGCTAGAAAATCACAAGCACGAGGCGGCTCTCCGCAAGCGAAGGCTCGATCGCAACCTTACGTGCAGATCGTAATCGCCGCGTATTATTGTGCCGGGGAAGCTATAAATACATTACGAGTGTAGCGCGTTTGTAGCGTGCATACGGAAAACCACTTGTGGCGATCTTTAATCTCGGATTTAAATGAAAGTACCTACTCCAGAGAGAGAGAGAGAGAGAGAGAGAGAGAGAGAGAGAGAGAGAGAGAGGGGGGGGGAGAGTGTAAACGTATGCGATAAGGATAATTATTAAAACTGTCGGATGTCTCGGCCGTTAGTTTTCAGGAAGGAAGGAGATGGAAAATGAAAGTCGCTCTCTGCGTGCTGCCGGCTTTAATTTTAATTCTTGATCACTTCGGTAACAAATTTTAATTCTTGATCGCTTCAGCAAACAATAAAAAATAAAATGGCAAATCAGAGAGTGCAGGGAGGAATAAAAATCAGTGACAAGTGAAGATAATATCTTTTAAAAATCGCTTGTGACCCCGACTGGCACTTCTCGTTGCAAATTTGTCCGCGACGCAGGAATGGAGTGCCGTCAGCGTAATGTGATTATAATTTTGATTACTGCGTGGCTTAAATAGACATAAATAATATATTAGAAGCAGCGCAGAGCTTTTACTCTGCGGAAAGATGTCAAGTAAGACAAAAGTGTCTCACTTCTGCTTACTTGACATCTGAAAAGGCATGCTGTCCGAGACGCGAGATTAACAGCGGCATTTCGATCTTGCAAAGGTCAATAACGTAAAGCCGGTGATAAATCCTATGAGATATTTACAGTCGCGTTTCGCTTATCAAAAGTTCAAATGGCGTTCCCTTTTGCATTATTCATTATGCAAATTCGTTATGTATCTGTCCTTCATCAGAGAACGACTCGTGCGAGCCGACTCATCGCGTATGATCTTGCTATGTTGAGAGATGCTGGTTGTAAAATTAAAAGTTACGAGCGTAATGCTGAAAGTGTAATTATGATATTTGCGCTGGTAGCTCTTCAAATCCTTCGAATCGCTAATCTTCATTTTCTCGAAATGTTAATCGTCCAAAGTTCAGTATTTTTAATTTCTCATACATTGCTCCAAGATGTTTAGATATTTTATAAAAATATTGTTTCTCTTATCAATATCATCGTTTTAAAGGAAAAGAGGTTTCTGATATATAAAATAAGAATAATAATTAATATAATATATATGTATATATAAAATTCTAAACAGACAAGAGGCGAGAATATTCAATCTTCTTTCCTGTAAAATTGATCTAGTCTCCGAGCTTCGCGTATTTCCTGAGGTTCTTGACCCGAACGTTAGCGAACGTTAATGGTCACCAAATTGCTCAACAAAGTACACGTATATAACTTAACAGTCGATAACGATTATTCGCGGATAGAGCAATCCATTAATGCGTATGAAACTTTCACGACGCAAGCAGAACGGATTGATTCGGAAATATTAATATCTATAAGAAAGAAAAAAGAAGAAAGGAAAAACGAGAAACTCCGCCAGACAATGAAATTTCATTGAAAACGAGAATAATGAACGGGAAAAGCCGAAGATCATCCCAGCAGAGACGATATAGACGAACGAGGATGATATTCTCGGAAGAAGTGTCAAATATTATGTCCATTATGCGGTGACATTTTTCTTAAAGCTTGTGAAACGAAAGCGGAAAGGGGAAACCAGCGTTGACTGAACTCGGTTTCAGTAGTTTTTTCAAAGATTGACGTTTAATTGATTTTCGTCATTTCGTCCCCGTTTTTGCGCCTTCGTGCTCTCACGGCGCGAGCGCGCGCGCTGTTTCGGGTGCGAAACGCAGTGGCTTTGACAAGAACCCTCGAGCGTTTTGCGTTAATTTACTTATTCCTCCAAATAACAATAACAATGCGCCGCTAGTAACGCCCAGCTGGTAAGTTAATGACACGAGCGCGCATATATGACTCGCGTGTTCCATAACGGTGGCGTTAACCGATTAACGATTGTGCGGGTAACAGCACGCTCCCCTAAATAAACGCCGAGCGTCCGCATGGACGACGCTGGACGTCGTTAGCCGAGCAACGACACCGCGAATATAATAAAAAGCTCTTTCCTCCAAAATCCTATCTGAATTTAACTTAAAACATAAATAAAATTAATTTAAAAATTAATTTAATTTAAAACAAGAAACTTCAGGCCGACGAAGCGCGTCTCCGTTTTGCAAAATTAGATAAATCGACTAAAGCCAAATTGGTCAAACGGCGAATTTTACATTTTACGGATCATTCCACCGAAATCTCATTTTACAAACAGAGCACGCGTATTCCGCGCTGCGAAATCGCAATGAGAATTGCAAAACGCGGACGATGCGCAGACATATGTCTTCGTACTATAAAGTGTATTATGGATGACTAGCAAAGCGTGCAATAAGCACAGGAACACCGTCTGCGATCTATAAGCATGCAAGCGAAACTTCCAAGCGGAAGCGCAGAGTTGATACGCGCGAACTTTGTCGCGAAGCTCGTCATCGAACCGGCGGTAAATCCCCGTATCGTGGCATCACGATGATGATGACGAGGACGATCGCTCGATAGCGGCTCGTATCGATCTCTCGTTGCCCGGCGTTTGTGCCGGTGACCGGCACACACCGTGAGAAACAAAGAGGGCACGCACGGGCTATCGCGAGGAATTTTAATAAAGACGGGGAAAGAGTGGGGGAGGGGAGAACCGTGCTCGAGGGATCGATCGATCGAGTCACCGCGGGCTAGGAGCGTCTCTTCGGAATAACTTTGCGCTCCTGTCAGCTTTCAACAAGAGCGATTCGCGAGAGTGTAGAATTGCAGTGCATTGCGGTGCATTGGGCTACGTGCAAATACGATATTGCCAAGTGCCGTGTGTGATTTTGCTTTATTAATATTATTCGTATCTCCGTTTCTGTTATTTTACCGGGTATAGTCTCTATGTCCGGCAAACCCATGTCTGCGCTCCGCACCGCGCGTCTCGCAGCCGACTGACCGCCGACCGAGCGAGCGCGCCCGACGACATACCACCATGCTTACGAGCGGCGAGCGCAGACTATGGTAACCTAGCAACCAGAAATCAATTTTCAACGCGCGCCCCTAGGCCGGCTGCGGAGACGCGGCGAAGCGACTCCCGCGACTCTTTCGGCGAAACGGTCGCGCGCCAGAAGCTTCCGCGGCCAAACGTCACGCGGCGCACGTCGTGCATCGCGTTTAAACCATGTCAAGTTTAAATTTGATTGCTGGTGCGATTGATGTTATCATGCGGCCTTATCAGGGACTGCGCACTGTCAGCGGATATCATGACGAAAAATGTTTCAGATTTCAACTTCAAGACACTTCTGTGTAATCTTCTTTATACGTTAAGCGTTTATTTCGAAGAGAAATGCAGAGAGAATACGAGTTGCGTCCATCGAGTAGCCTCGATAATTATATATAATGCGGCATTGCTTGATGTCAGTCAATATCACCGTGATCTTCGTCACGGTCACTCTTGCCGTTGATCGAAATAGAATCGGAAATTGCTCGATATCTCGATACTCACCGCATTCTAATTTGCCGGTTCAGCTCTCTTTGAATCGTTCGAGCTTCTCTTTAGCGCGCCAACTTCAGGCGAGTGTGCGGATACCGGTCGCAACGGTTAAGTTCGCGCGTTGAGTATCCGTCAGGCTTCCCGCGCTAACGTCGCGGCTATACTGCAGGCGACGCTGCTATCGCGCGTCACCTGCAACGCAATGCAACTCAGATACGTATCTCGTGTTGGTCACGTAGATTGTTTTTCTGTGCACTTTGTGATACGCGTTCGATCCTTGTCGATGCCAAGTGTTCCGAGTTATTCCTCAATCACGACATACTCGCCGAGATATTCGGAGCAAGTTCGTCGCCGTGGTGTTTCTCCATAGAACGTTTCCATCCGCGGCTAACTCTGCGTTCCGTGTTCCTAACCTCGTTTCGTAACAAGTTTCTGCGTCATGTTTCGCGCGTTCGCGGTTAATTCGTCGATTGTAAGATTGCGAATCGAATAAACTGCGAGCAGTGAGAGACTGCGTTACTATCGAGATATCTCGCTGGCAGGTTACCATAACCTTCGCGCTCAGGTATCTCGTTTCCGTGCTGCGATTCGTTCGCCTCGAGGTGTGATATCGACGATAATTTCTATTCTTGCGCATTGCAGATTCGTCGTAAAGCAGGGGCTGATTTCATGAGCCATTGAGGATGGCTGAAACACAGCCGAGCGCGGAATGCACGAGAGAGAAGGAGAAAGAGAAGCAGGATGACTCCATGAAGAATTACGAATTCGACGGGCAAACTTATGTCTATACCGACAAAGCCACGAACATTACCTACAAATTCGATCAAGGGAGTAATAAGTGGGTGAAGAAGAACGATGAGTCCGATCCTCATGACAAGAAGGGTTCGGACGAGCCTCGGAAGAAGGGAAACACCGTTGCTGAACCTGCCGCTGGTATCTTTGGCTTCGAGAACGATACGCATACCTATACAGACCCGGACGATGGTAGCGTGTACTTCTGGGACAAGGAGAAGAACGCCTGGTTCCCCAAGGTCGACGAAGACTTCATGGCCAAGTATCAGATGAGCTACGGTTTCACGGAAGCTAGCGCGTCGCCGGAAGTGGAGCCGCCGGAACTGCAGAAGCAGCTGGCCGCAGTCGTTCAGAAGACTAAAGAAGAGAAGGAGCAGAGGAGAGCGGAGGCCAAGCGGAAAGCTCAGGAACCACCCAGCTGGTTCGAAGTCGACGAGGCACACAACACCGCCATCTACGTATCCGGCCTACCTCTGGATATCACCTTGAAGGAACTCACGGAGCTCTTCACTAAATGTGGCCTCATAGCGAGGGATGAGAAGGGCCGGGATAAGATCAAGCTGTACAAAGACAACAATGGTGAACCCAAGGGCGACGCTCTCTGTACTTACATCAAGGTAAGAACATACGTTGTCTGTTTTCGACGATTACTCCTTGGCGTTCCCCGCAAGTTCACTCGCGCGATAAGAATTTATGTGCTTTATTGTACATTGTTACAAATATAACGGACGCGTCGATGGTCTTACATGGACATATTTACAAACAAAGCTGTGCGAGAAGGTAAGCGAATGCGCGAGAACGTACATCGAATTGAGTCGAAGACGCTTATTTCGCTACTCGCAGTCTATTCGTACCTATGGCTGATGTAAGAAGATATCGTTAAATATGACTTGATCGATTATCGAGTAAGGAGTACGACGAGTATCGATAGATGGGATCCTTTTTATCGTTACACATTGATCACATTATTCGGTTACAATTAATTAATTGCGCATTAAGGGCAGCAGAATGATGACGAGTTAAAAGATGATTAGGGGACTACAGCAGGGTGTAACTTTCAATAATGCTATAAGTACGCGGAGGGTGTTTAGATAAATATCAGCAATAAAAGTATCAAACGAATCTCTTTTGATGATCTTTACAGAACGCACGTTAATCTAACAGCTTTATAGTAATCTATATTCTTATAATACATAATTAATCCAACATTAATTAGTCGATGCGTGTGCTCAAAGCTCTTGCGGACACCTAGATTAAGCAATCTCGAAGAACATATCCCGAGACTTTGTTCGTGATGATTCTTCGCGATGGCACAGGATTAACTTTTACGACTACATTTGCAATTAAATGTTAAGGCTTCAGGCATTGGCAGTATGGCGTCGTCGTAAGAAAAGTTTACATTTAAATTAATTATCTCTTTAGAGTTGCACAACGAAGCAGTAATAAAGTCAGAGTTATAATCGTAAGGAAGTATCGATAAGATGGTCTCTCTCTCTCTCTCTCTCTCTCTCTCCCTCTCTTAGGGTTTTAACAAAATTTCCTCCCGCGCAAAGTCGTTTATTCTATTGTGGAATATAACGTTGCTCGCGTCCTCCAAATTCTGATGCTGACGGCTCCTGGGCCCGTTGCTCAGGAAGGCGCCGTATTCCCGTCTTCGTGGTACCTGAGCAACCCTTGGCACTACTGGTTGCAAGTAGGTTCTGTTGGAACGCAGCCGCGTGTGCTCCTTGAGCCGCGTCATCTTGACACTGCAAGAGGGATTCGCGGAAAAATGATTAGCGGAGAACTCTCGCGGCTCTCGAGGATCCTTTTCAATCCTTGTGCAAACATTTCCGCGCAAGGATTCACGCAGAATGAAAGAACAACGAGTACCTGGAAGGTGGACGCGATCCCAATTTCACGCCGTGAACCCATTGCTGGTTATCTTGGTTCGCCCAGTTTCTTCTCAGATTCGCCCGGCTCTTCTTCCTCCCGTCTGCCCTCTCCTGCTTGTCGGAGTACTTCTTGCCCCTCTTCTTGGGCTTCAATCTTTGGTTCTGCGGCGCGAACGGGTCCGACTTCTTGCGTCTTCTCGCTGCGGATGGGAAGCAAGAATGTATGAATCGCGCTCACTAGCTCGTGAAGAGCCTTCGTCGTGCTTGGGAGCGTCTCTCACCTAAACGACCGGCGGGCACCTCGCATATGTAATGCTTCCGGTCGACGCAACCCCTCGCGCTCCACTTGTACCTCAACGCCGGATCCATCACGATGCAATGCCACGCGTATCTCTGGGACTTGTCGGATTCCATCCTGCCGAAGCTCTGGAAGACCATCTTCTCACCCGTTTCACCCCATTCCCAGACCGCCTGCTGCCAGTTGAAGATCCCGCCGATCCATCGCTCCAGTTTGGCTGTCGAAGACGTGTGGATTCAAGATTTGTGTATTCGGGGTACAGCAGTGGCAAGCCCGCTGAACGGAAACGTTGAAGTCTGGAGACGAGAGTAGCTTGTACTCACTGAACTGATCGCCCATCAGGTACTTCCTCAGCATTCGGTCCTTGCCGTTTCTGTCGAGTATAGCCAGGGTGGCGTTCCTGTCCTTGCAGTGGAAGTAGGCATCCCTCCAAGACGCCGTGCCGGCGCTCAAGTAGTAGCAGAAGCGTTTCAGCCGAAAGAATCCCACAGGACACGCGAATCGCCTGATCGACTCGTGTTGTCGCACTTCCGTCTGATTCGTCTGATTCGTCGCCAGAGAACTAACGCCGAGGTCCGAGGCCAGGACGGCCTCGGATAGACCTGGAAGAGAAGTAAAGTTCAGAGTCCCGTTGCTCGTTTCCTCGCAGCAACGCAAGTGCAATCTTATCGATGATTCGCGCTTCTAACGCTTCGTATCTCATCGCACGTCATGTTTAGATGACAACACGCGCGCGGACGTCTGCGACATGCTTTTCCGACAGGTGCGCCTTCCTCAGGGTCAGCGAGCGCTATGGCGGTTCTCCTCGGGAATTTCACGTTTCGATAAATCCTGCTCTTTTGATAGCTTACTATCTTTTTCTTGTCCTCGCTTAATTTATGCGCATATCTCGCGCGCCCCGTTCCGAATGGGTACGCACTCGCTTCGTGGCCTTGAACGGAATTTAAGCATTATGTAATGCCGTCTAGTTCATGCGTGACTAGGCGCCACACCGCTGCATAGCCGGCAGATAATATCATGCATCGGATTATCGAGCATTGTCTAGCCCGATCATCTAGCTGCGATGATGCTCTTGCGACTCTTCTGCCTCAAGCCGGAAGCCGAGCTTCTGTCTCCCTTTTTATCCTGGCTTCTTATTTCGCCGAAGCTGCATAAATCATGCTTTCATCTCCGTGCTCGCGCGCTCATCTCGCAAACATATTATTCGCCGACAAGAGTAGCGTTTATGTATCTACGTTCTTCGGAAGAAAAGAGCAAGGCCGTTGCTGCTTGTTGCTAGTCCGGCGTGATTTCAAATAATCTGCGCGCCTGGAGGTCTCGGATGACTCGAGCGGCCTGGAACTTTTAGGGCGTGACGGATCCCCGAGCGAAATGAGCGAAGACCGTGACATAAGTGGAACAGCTTCTACAATGACGCCACGTGACACCGATGATCCTTCAACAGCCATTGTCATCGACAATCGAGATAGACCTTTCCCGACAGATGCTCGAGCGATGATGAGGCGCTCACAATGAGGACCTTCGGAGCCCGGGAGAACCGGAAGAACACGCGTGGTTGCTCTTCTCGGCAAACTGAAAGAACTCTCTCTCTCTCTCTCTCTCTCTCTCTCTCTCTCTCTCTCTCTCTCTTTCTCTCTTTCTCTCTCTTTCGAGCGCGGGATCCGGAAGAACACGCGTGGTGCTCTTCACGGTAAACTGAAAGAACTCTCTCTCTCTCTCTCTCTCTCTCTCTCTCTCTCTCTCTCTCTCGGATCCTTTTCCTCCAAGAAGAAGAAGAGAGAGAGAGAGATCCGGTCGCTGGGATGTCCTGAGAATCGTAGCGGAAGGAACTGCCGCAACGGCGTGCAGGCTGCGAGTTATTACAAAGGCACAGCACAGGAGCAGGCAACTGGCTGGCGATGATCATCGGACAATTGATCACTCGAAAAGCCACCTCCGCGGGTCACGCAATCGCCCCGGGCCGCCTCTCTCCCTGTCGCACCCCCTTCTGTTTCCGCCCTGCGGAAACGCACTGTGCACGCCGCGGTTGAATTCCGCTTATGAAACGTGGCTATTATCACATCGCGCGGCTATTAATAACCCCCCGGCAGGCCCAGGCTTCTTTCCGTCCGCGAACTTGCAGTCGGGGAACTGCGCGTTGACAAACTCGCTCGCGCGAACGGAGAGGCGAGTGCTCCTCATCGTCAGCGGCGGGTATTCGATTTCTAGCGGGCACTCGCTAGCGGCACGTAAACGATTTGCGATAACTCGAGGAGAGAAAGAGAGAGAGAGAGAGAGAGAGAGAGAGAGGGAGAAAGGCAGATCGTCGCGGCTGCGGCTTGAGGGATAACGTAACCGCGCCGTAATATCGCGCTGTACATCGACCTTGACGATAAGCGACACTTGCGTTAACGAGTCGAACTTTGGCCTCCTTATCGGCCTCCTTGCGCTTAAAGGAGGAAGCGCACGTTTCGCGGCCGGTGGGGGGTCGGGGGTGAGAGGGAGCCGCGAGCTAAGAATACTCGGCGATCTGACTTTAACGCGCGTTATTCGTATTCCGTCTCTCTCTCTCTCTCTCTCTCTCTCTCTCTCTCTCTCTCTCTCTCTTTGTTTTTCTTCTTCTTTTTTTATTATGTTGTTGTCTTACGTGCCTCGCATTGAGATCGTCGCTTAGGAGCGTCGAGTCGTCGGGCGGACGCGGTGATGCGAGCTGCATCGTTTCGAGTCCTCGGGCAACAGGCCTGGAGGAATCAAAATTTAGCGCTAAACCGCAATGTCACACGCTGGGAGAAACTGCACGACTCCGTCTAGCTCGTAAGTCAGAGCTGTGCTCGATAACGTTTAACGCGGCGATTCTCTCACGGAAGGCGACCGTGAACCAGCAACGTGTGCTAGATTGATACGAATGAGCGCTTCGCCTAGAGCCTCTGGTCGTTCACTCTAGAATCGACGTAGAACGGTATATCCGTACTAACGCGGCTCACCAGGACTCAGAGAAGTCGCCTTGAGAAGCGCTCGGCAGGGCACGAGAAGTAATGAAATTCAATTATTACTTCTTCTTCTTCTTCTTGTTCTTCTTGTTCTTCTTCTTGTTCTTCTTATAGAATCATGTTCTGTGTTTTATCCACAGTGTGTCTGTACTCGTGTGATGTTGATGTCCAACTTTCGCGCCAACTTTGGTGGCCGTCCAGGTCTGAGGATGTTTAGTTTCCCATTTTTTGCGATTTTTGCCAGCTGGTTATCATCCGTCCTGTTTACATGGTCTCTCCATGCTCGTCTTCTGATTCTGGCCTGTCTTATGACATCTTGGATCTCGCAGATGTTGCGAACGCTATTCCGCAGCGTGTTGCCAGTGATGCACCTTAAAGTTCTGACGGAGGGAGAGAATCTTCTCATCTTCTTCATCTTCTTATAGAACCATGTCTTGTGTTTTATCCAATGTGTCTGTTCTCGTGTGATGTTAGTGTCCCAACTTTCGCACCAACGTTTGGTGGCCTGAGGGTGTTTGGTTTCCCATTTTTTGCGATTTTTGCCAGTCGATTGTCATCCATTCCGTTTTCCACACGATCTCTTCGTGCTCGTTTTCTGATTCTGATTCATCTTATGACATCTTGAATCTCGCAGATGAATGTCTTCGTTGCGGCTACTGCTTGAGGAGTCTTTCTATCTCAAACCATGACATGTAGTTACATGTCGAGTATTCACAAATTAATCTCTTGCTTCTGACAAATCGCTTTCAAGCGCCGACTCGGAACCGTCGACTTTCTACCGCACTCCGGCTGCCCGACGAATAGATTATCGAAAAGATTATCGAAAATGAATGGAGATCGATTGAAATCTTGTGCTTTTATCGATCAAGATTCTATATTTTATCGATAATCAAAAATCACGTACTTTCATAAGTAAATTTTGGACTTGAAGCAACAAAAGCAAGAAATCAATTTGTATCTTTACATATATATATATTTATATATAATAATAATAGTAACGATAATAAGCGCATGCGGATGCATGTAGGTCGCGGATTTAAAGGGGTCAGTATTAGAGTTAATCAGCTACTTGGTACTCGCGGTGCGTGTCGAGCGTTACCGACCACATTCGGAGGCTGTCGTTTGGATATTCAAGCATGCGCGTCTCACATGCGGCTGGAATTCCACGATTTTTCCGCGAACAATAAACAGCAGTGTCTGATCACAATTTTAATTAGCAATCAATTTTGCATCGCCATCAACGGCTAAATATAGGAGCACACACGCGTGCGAGTGCGGTGCTATTAATCGCCGATTGGAAACGACTGGTAACCTCGCGAGGTTAGGAACGATACGGAGGAATGCATTATTGCGCCCAGCTGCGCGCGAAATTCGCCAATTCTCTGCCAGAATTCCGGAGATCCGAGCGATATACGACTCGCCTTAAAACGCGAGCCGTGACAAACGAGCGGCCGCCGATCCCGTCCCGGTGTCGCTCTCATGAAAGCACGCCCTAATCCGCGATTCAGGCAGCGCGATCTGCTCGCGTGATTTTTCACGCGAAATCCGCAAAAAGAAATTATCGCTCTCGATAAGATACTTCACGATACGCGACGCAATCGAATCGCTTCCATCGCGATATTTCGCCATGGCGTATTTAAAGCATTTCGGGTTCCTCGGGATCTTGACAGCCGCATGATTCATAACCTCGTTCCGCGGTCGCGCGCGTCTCGTTTACGAGGCGACGCAGCGCAGCAACACGGGGAACAGTAAATTTTTTTCCTGTCAGGCTCATGAGTATGTATCTTTTCTGCGCAATCGTGTTTGGCCGCACGTGTCTCCTTATCACAGGTGTACGAGCTGTTGCTCGATACCTGAAATAACTTCTATATTAGCGGCAGAAGGAGCAATGGCGGACGTTTCATATTCACGCTGGACGTTCAGTCGCGCGGCAAGTCACGTGAAGCCGTTCTCTCTCTCTCTCTCTCTCTCTCTCTCTCTCTCTCTTTGCTTTTTTTTCTTCCCCCCTTAGGGAATTATGGATAATTGTTGGATCAGGATTTTCAAGAGAGAAGCGTGGAAAAAAAACACGTAGGCGTAGGAAAAAGGAATATATACAATTACAAATTAATTTCTTGCTTCTCGATCTCATCGAGCGAGCCGAGCCAAACAGCCGAGCCGTTGAGATAAACGACTCACGAAAATCATCGAAAATGACGGATTGCAGTCCTTCTTGTGTTCATCATGAATGACTGTCTCGAATTTTGCGAAAAGGCAAGAGATTGATCTGTACACCCGACATACGCGAGTAGAGATGAGAGTCTTGGCGATGATTAGCGATCGATATTGGTGATGATTCTGAACTCGCGCTTGGAATTACAAGGATTCGCGAGTAACGGGGGTTCAGATCGATGGACTCGTATTAACCGTCTGACCCGCACACGGAGGTCAATCCGGAGTCGCACGTTGCGATTAGAGCCACGATGCGAAGTCGACGATGCTCGGGCCGAGTTGCAACCTAGAAGAGAAAGATACGGGATGTTTCCAAGCTTGTCCAATTGCTCGATATCGACCGATTGAACGAGCTCGAGCGTCCGTTGTGGGCGAGCGCGCCCACAACTTGCGCTTTCGTTCACGCATCATTTACGGAGCCAAGCTCCAGCCACGAGAGCTGATCATGCTTTCGGCTCTTCGGAATCCCATCGATCTATAATTGTGATCACTCTTGGCCTACAATTCACTTCCCGTTCGGAAGTGAATTTCTTAATTAACGCCAGCCTTGTCAGGGAATGATCGATTAATCCGGTTCCAGCTGGCGAGCACAAACATGATCTTCGCGATTACGAGAGGCAGTCTTATCGAAAGAACAACCGGAGAAGCGATCGCGCTCGTTGGCGGGCTAAACAGAAAATTACGACACGTCGGGTGTTTACAAATTAATCTCTTGCTTCCGACGAATCACTTTTCAAGCGCCGACTCGAACTTCGTCGATTCGAATTCGAGTTTCTCAGCTGCCCGACGAATACCTCAGAAGATTATCGAAAGTGAATGGAGATCGATTGAAATCTTGTGCTTTTATCGATCAAGATGTATCTGTATTTTATCGATAATTAATCGCGTACTTTTATGAGCAAATTTTGGACTTGGTGCAACAAAAGCAACAAATTAATTTGTGCCATTATACACGTCTCCGATTTCCGATTTCTGAGTCCATAAGGCAGCCTGCAGCATCGAGGTTGTCCTCCAGGCCGTATCGGTTCCGATGTCGCGTAAATATATCGCATGTTTCTGCCGTCTATCAAAGTAGGACGCGTGCTTCGATCGTCGAGCGATTCGTGGTCTGTATCTGGGAAAACGCTCGCCGAGATACGCCTGCGCTCGTTCCATCTGCGAGCGATGCTTGATGATGCACGCTGAGATTTCGCAGACGCCCGATGCGTAAAGCGTTCCATGTGCATGATACCTTGCGCAAGGTGCATCTCGAGGTTTTATTAAATTTTAATAAGCATCGCTCGCGGAGTCGACCGCGACTTTCTCCGCAGAAGCGAACGCGCCGCGATTGAAAGCGGATCGGCAGCGACCGGGTTCGATAATCGATAATCTTGGCGGATCTCAATTCGCGTAACAATCGCGTGTAACAACGCAGATGTGTCATCTATCTAGCAAAACAGAGCAGATTCAGTAGAACCGATGCGACGCGAGTCGGGGGACGATTTCGTGAGACTTTAATCCCGAGCGGGGACAAACTAGTTGTCTTAATTACTCAACGTGTGTGCCGGGCAGCATTGCTGCGGCGCGCCAAAGCGTAACAGCGATCGCGTCACTGACGACGTTATCGCGCGATCCAAAAATTCACTCGCCGATAACAATTATACGTTACGTTATCGTAAGCCGCGGATCGAGGCTGCCGTTGGCTTGCTAATTGGTAAACCATACGGCTCTAATAGGTACAAGCAGACGACTCGAGCGTATCCCGACCTTGAGAGATATCTTTTTTGTTATTATCTATCGAATTCACTTTCCCGTGAATCACTCCGAGCACGCGATATCCGTTATTCTTCCCCGTAAAAGTAGCTCCAACTCTCCCACGTGGATTTCTCAGCTCGCTGCTCAGCAAACTCGCGGAATTAAATATTCGTGTAATTAGTATAAAATTGCAAATCGCGATTGTTTATGCGCGACTTTATGAGCCCATGATTCTATGGAAAGTCGCCACTTTGTCCGTGTTACTTTATGCGCGTCACGGATGAAATGACGATAATTTGCGAAGTTTGCATATGATATACAGATTTATAATTATCTCTTCTGAGTCATTGAATTCCTTCATTAGTAATCATTCTTCCGTGGAATTACTTCTCTTAATCATTCAACCCTTTCATCGACAATCCTACGGAATATCCTCCCGTATCCCTGTTCCATGTTCGCTCGCGTGGTTGCCCCCTTCGAAGCGAAACATCTTTCTCACGAAGCATCATTCCCCCTCCCCCCCCTCTCTCTCTCTTTCTCTTTCTCTACTCGGAAGTCACGATTAATTACCTGCGGCGCACAGAAAGAGGAACCAACACCGCCACATGATCGCCCCGGCAATCCTCCTCGTCGTCCTCGCCGTTGCTTCACTCGCCTCGTATCGTTTGGTCGATACAACGTAGACGCACCTGCAGGATCGTCCTCATTCTCGTTCGTCGAAGCCTGCGTCTTTCCCGGTCGTCCGCATCAATCGACGCACCGCCGCGGGACTCGCGCGACAGCAACGACGATTCTTGCGCTCTCAAACTGCGATCAAGTCGATCGCCGATTGTGCCACGTCGCGGAGATCGTTCCTCGGCGGAGGTCCGCGGCCGACTGAAGCTGCCGCGTCCATTCCGCCCGGCGCGTACCTTCGCCGCGCGCTTCGAACTTACACGAACGGAATTCGCCCCTGCGTCTCCCCCTGATCGCCGCGGATCGGATTTTCTAGATCCGCCGCGGCGGGCCCCCGCAGCCGCACTCGCAGGGCCCGCACTCCAGTCTCTTTCACTCCCCTCCACCGGGCCCCATTCCCGCCCTTCCCCCTCCCCTGCCAATTTACGCGGCGGGCGGTAAGTGCCCAGTTTATTCGCTGGCGATAAGCGCTGCCGGACGCCCGTTCTCGCGTTTCCGTCCAGCGGGTGACCCGCGGGTGACCCGTCGATTAGGGGGATATTATTTTCTCAATAGCTCGCAGCAATAGCTCGCGACGCGCGCGCGCGGTTATTTTCGACGCGTTGCAGCCGCATCGCGGCCGCCCCGGCGCGGTTCGCGCGACTCGCGTCGCCAGCGACGCATGAACGCCGCTTCGAATGCCCCGGTGATCGTCACCCTTGGTCTTCAAGGCGGTGGTCTCGCAACGGCGGCATTTATCAGTTGCGCGCACTTATCACGGTGCGTGCGGCGTGCTTTAACGATTTCTGCTGGCATTTCTGCATAATGCCCGTAATGCCAGTCGACCCAGGACGCGTGTCAAGGATACGCGAGCTCGTGCGATAATGGCGCGCGCGAGCGGCGTGTGCGGAATTGTTGAACAAACTCGGGCGCAGCTGCGTCGACGGCCCGCGAAATGTTTGAGAAACTTGCGCTCGCCGCTCGGCCTCCGCGCTCTCGATATATCGCTGTCGTGAAACGGAGCTAAACCCCGTCCCCCTCCCCTCCTCCTCCTCCTCCTCCTCCTCCTCCTCCTCCCTTCCCACGCCGAAAAAATTGTATTCTCATCTCGAGGATGTTTCATCTTCGCGCTTATCTGTGTCTTCGGTCTAAAATAAGCGTTCCCTCCTAGCTCAAGAGGGAAGTCCTCTCGGCAGAACGCCGGGGATGCTGAGAAGAATTTAATTCGAGAGAAGAACACTCTTATATCCTCATAAGGATATTCTTACGAATTAAGGGGGCTACTCTTCGACCACGAATTCCGAGAGTACGATCTCTCCGGTACCGCCGGTTTCGCGACCGACCGGAAAATCGCGGGAGACCAGCGTTGTAGAAGTCCGTCGAGGTCGGTTGGGAGGGGGAGGGGACTGGCGGATTGTCTAGCGGATTGTTGAGATTTATTTTTAACACTTGTTAGACAAGGCGACATTGCGTAAGATTGCCGAGAGGATCGCGGCAGCAAGCGACACACATGAAACCGGTTATTTGTTGCTCGCGATTATCATAATTTCGAATCGATACGCGAAACTATTGAGGTTAGGTAGCGCAAGAGAGTCATTAGCTTCTCGGCTGGTTTCCCGATACGTAGTTCCATTTAATAAGAACGCCATTCGTCGAATCGAATGATGTTTCGACGATCATTCGATCTCTTCCTAACGACCGATCACAGTTCGCCCTCGCAGGGGGAGAGCGCGATTGCAGCGCCATTCCCGAATTGGCGTTCGACTTTCTTGATTTGAGCTTATCTAGTAACATCGACGTGTGAGATCAAGAAAGCGTAACGGCCGTATAAATTGGACGTATACCTATTTCTAAAATATCATCGCGCTGCCGGACGAGCGTTTCCGTTTGATGGCAGGATGCCAATCGGGTGCATTAACATCCATCTGGCCGATAGTATCTTTCAGGGAGCCTGCGGGAGTCTGGAGTCGATCGCAATGCAAGAATAACGGCTGCGAAGTAACCCCAAGACGTTGGATCAATTTCAACAGCTTCGGGGAAACGCGATCCGCCGAACTTGGAGATTTCCGAGCGGCATGTCGCGGAAGTAATTCCTGTCGCCTTTCCTCTCGCGCGATTTGGATTTGACGGCTGGAGGGGAAGGGTAGAGGGAAGATGCGGAAGAACGAGTAGGAATTACGAACTTTGAGAATTCGCCGGCCCATCGAAAGACCAAAAGATCTGCTGTCTCAGTTTCGTCTCGCGCGTTTCCGCTGCACGATTTCTTCAAGGCACAAAGCGCGTCACATGCGATACAACATGGATCTCTGATGCAAAACATACGCGATACCATTCCATCTTTGTTTCCAATCATCCCTCTCGGGAGATCTCCGAAGTGATCTTTCTTCGCGAAGAGAAGACGTCTGTTCAGCGGTAGTAAACGTTCCTCCTGAAGAACGCTGCGTCGATCGGAACAATCCGAAGCTGCCAAGTCACGCCAAGTGCGTCTCGTGGGCTTCCCAAGTTCAAAGCGACTCGCCGAGCACGAAAGAGACGCTTGGATTTTCAACAGGCACGGATAAGGGTTCTTCGGATTCATTTGTACAACTGTAAACAGCTCTTTGCTTCTCGTCGGCGAGCTGTTCGTTCTGCTGTCTCATCGGGATGACAAGTGATCGATAGATCATACACAGAGTCCGATATCGGAGCTCCCAAAAGAGAAAACTCTCGAAGCTTAAGTAGATGGTTTGATGCTCAAGCTCAAGAGCGAGATTTTCGCGCACAGCCGACACGTGCTCCGTCACGTTACATGACGTGGCGTGATGTCGAAAGTGCGATCAGGCTGCGTCCCTAGAGATGCAGTCGAACTCGCGTGTTCCGCTCGCGTGCATTTATCTTGGCGCATTTCGATACGCGGCGCCAGTCGCCAATCCGCTGCATAATTTAGACACATTGACCTTCTTCCCTCTTCTTGCGCGATAGATAAACACTTTTGCGTAATCGCGGTTATCGGCGAGATAGCGAACGTCGCGTTACTTCTTTTTCAGTCAATTTGCACGCTGAGCCCGTTCCGCGCAAACAAGCGCGAGGCACTCTGCATAGAACCTGATCGCTCTTTCGCGTGTGCGCGCGCGCGCATGGCGTTTTTCCGAACACGCATTCGGCGCATTCTTGCCTGTATGCCGCGATTCGCAGGAATTGCAATTTCAACACAGATGATCGTTGATGGACGCGCCGGTCGTCTTGTTTACATCTGAAAAGATCGCCGCGGTCATCGTTTGATCAGTTTGATTGTTTGTTTAAAAGCGTCAGCCTTTTGGCACGCACGAATGATTTTGTCGCGTGCAAATTTTTGCGCAAACTTGCGGTCGCCTCGTGTCATCGTTATCAAAATCGGCTCGCTTGCTCCGCACTTTTCGCGATTTCTGGGAAAAGCCTCCTCCGGCTCGTTGTTTTCTGCCTGGTCAGCATTCATCCCTGACTTTGCAAATTCCGTAAACCCGACGCCGAAAGCGCGAGGCGAGACAGCGGCGATAGGTTAAGTGCGCTCCGGACTCCTATTCTTGGACGGCCGTCACGTACTCGGGCGACGCGCGCGTCCCGCGAGCTTCTCTCGAGAACGCAAATCAGGAAAATCAAAGTCTGCGTCTACACTCTGCACTTACACTTCGTGTAAGATCGTATCGACAATGTGCCGGAAGGAATCCGCAAGCAGCCACGTGCCTAATGTGTAATTCAATTACAAGGCAGCCGTATCGTGTGGACTCAACAGATTTGCCTGCCAGATTTGCGCTGTCACTCGCCACTGTAAGCCAAAGATGAAGAGATCGCGAAGATCTCGATTGGATCCTCGATCAGGTGCATTCTTCGCCACCGAAAGGACCTGCGGCGTGCATCAATATTGGCGCATCGCGAGAGACATTCGCGAAAAAATTTCCGTTTGCGGTTGAAGGGGCCGGAACAATGTCTCGCTCATCCGCGATCCTGCCATTGACGAGGGAGAGAAAGAGAGAGCGGCGTCTGGAGAGAGCGAGCGGCTTCGTAAGCCATCAACTTTTATAGCACGGATTTTATTGCGGCGCGACTAGTGAGCGGCGCGCAATTCGCAGGAGCGTATAATTTTCGCGACGCTGTCTGTCGCTTAGTTAAGTGCCAAAGTGTTAACAATTCCTAATTACGCGCGCTGGCCGTCAATCAGCTCTCCCCGCGCGCTACTACGAGCGGCAAAATTCTCGTTTCTTCTTTTCCGTTTTCTTCTTCTTCTTCTTCTTCTTCGCTTCTTTACGAGCGCTCCTGTGCGAGCGCTCGCGGACCTTATGGAATTCCGGAAACCGGTTTGGCAAAATGTGCCGCGCGCATGTGCGTCTGCGACATCGTCCCTCAGAAGAGACAACGCTGCGCCTAATATGGGAGGGACTTTGCTGCGGGATTGCTCCTTACGGCTTCGATTGGGAACAATGAAGCGAAACGGCACGAGACGCGCCGTTTGTTCGCCGTTCAGCCAGAAGAAATGCTTATTAAGCTTGACTCTCGGCGACCCTCGCGAGAGACACCCGAATTGTTCTCTTCCTTTGAGAGATCAGGAGCGACTCAGGATCTCGACAAATGGATATACCTGCCCGAGGACAAGCAGGTCCTCGGAGCATTTGCATCCGGGAGACGCGCGTTATCGGCCAGTTGTCTTGGTCTATTTCAAGCGCGCGCCTTCACGATCAAGATTCTAGCAGCGAGTTCAAGAGACATTCCCGCAGCTTCCCTCCGTACGTTTATCTGCAAAGTAAGATCCCGAAATACGCTTCGAGACAGAGAGAGAGAGAGAGAGAGAGAAAGAGACCAAAGTTAGCTGCTACCACTCGAGATACCGCGCCGCGAGATACGGCGATGCATTATCTGCTGAGAGGAGAAGATTATTTCTCACTGCGACGCTGCGGACATTGCACCTCTGACGGATCTAATTACTGATTTCAAATTGCACTATGTCTGCCGGCTCGCTGCGCGAGCTTGGTCGCGACCTTGGCAACCAGATAATTTCGGCGATCTCGCGAGAGCGCGTAAGAATTCCCCGATGACGATGACGTTGCCTAACTGTAAATCGGCCACGATGTAATGAACACACGCGCGATCATCGGATGTAATTGGCTGAGTCATCGTTGGAATTTCGCGCGATGCAAATTAATGGAACGATCGCAATTTCAAAGGCGTCTCACAAACGTAGGCGTAGCATCAACCGCGCAATTATCCCGACGACAAGCTTGAGGCTGTGACCTCAGCGAGACAATGTCGCGTGCAACGTGGATGTTCCCGACTCGCCGCCGACTCGTCTTTGAATCAACGCCTCGCCAGCATCGTCGCATCACGCGCGGTTTGTCCTTCGGTTTTTTCCCCAACAAATCTTATTGCACGGTCAAGACTGAATATTGTATCAGCAATAGTGAACAGCGTTACTATTCATGTTCGAACATCTCCGCGATGTTGATGCTTGAGAATCAAGAAATCCGGATTAGCAATTTTGTCCTTCAGATTTTTCCCTAAAGACATCGCACTGTCAATAAGCCTGAATATTGTATCAGCAATATCGAGCAATATGCATCACGGTGCGAAATTAATTTCGCGATTGTGTCTTTTATGATTCTGGAACCATATTGACGGAAATGTTGCGCTCTTTTTGCACACGATAATAATGAACAGTATTATTATTCGTGTTTGATATCTCCACATAATGATGCTCGTGCTTGAGAAATACCGTGCGAGTTATCAACAATATTCTACATCAATCCATCGACATTGGTCGACCAATAATATCTCAGAATTCGTTGATATTGATCGTGCAAGACTAACAAGACGAATTAAGAAGCTGATGATGGTTACGTGCACGCACTCGAGGGACCTTTACTTTCCGGTCAAGGTAGCATTTAGAATCGCCTTCAGTTATGGCCGAGACTCGGAGACTCTTTCCGAGCGCATACTGTCGCATGCAAGCGATTTCCTGCGTTCTTCAGCTTTGCGCTTCAACCTGCCTCTTCAATCACGGCACTCGCGATGGAATGTAAAGAGCACGCAAGCAAAATCGCGCACTCGTCAACGCACGGCGGACTTGGGGAGGAAAGAAGGAAATTCGAAGACGTGGAAGCGTTTGCTCGCAAATTTGTGTATTCGCCTTAAGATCTATTAGACGACAAGCGGCTGTCCGAGGAGGACGTCTTCCGCATCCGCTGCCGAGGTTCTCCAGCGGATTCTCCCGCGTCGCGTGCGTCGCGAGTCTCTGTCGCGGGCATTTAATGAATCTCGGCGAGAAATTTGGCCGGCCGCCAGTAGGCTAATGATAATAGACGACTGGCTAACTATAGTCGCCTGCGATGGACATCACTATTCATCTCAGGCATCTCTGTTGGAGACACGATGCCTCGTAATAACGACGATGATCCATGGCGCCTCGAAAATCTCTGGTCGTCTGTCATTAATCAACGCTACAAGGGGGCAAATGAATTCTTCCGATGCTCTTGCGCATCTGTATACAAAGCCGTTTAGCGTCCATTAAATACCGGCAATTCCGTAACGTAAGAACAACAGCACGGATTGCTTATACCTCGGAAATCGTTTTCCGAGCTTTCGATGCGTCATCCACGAAGTTCTACGTTACGTTATTCTCCTGAGTCATCTTAAATCGCACCGCGATTACGTATGTACTGTACGTATTCGGCTTATCTTATCGGGAGGCATCTTGCCGAGCAGTACGTAATTGTCCAATTTATGTATTCCCGGTACATAGTCGCGGCGAGATAATAAACGGGGGAACTAATTAGCGCCGAGTTGGCCGAGGCAAGTTATGAAATGCGGAGTCATCGGATGATCGAGTGTGCCATCTAGCCGGGTCACCTGTGAACGCACTTCACGGCCTGTCGCGACTGAATATTATGTTTTACGCTTCTCATCCGAGAAAACGTGACTTTCGACCGATCGCAACGTGACCGCACGTCACGTGCACGCCGAGCGTGTAAGGAGAGTATTGTAATTTAGCGTGAACTGGACGCGACAGAGCGTGTTTTGTAATTGCAGCGATCTAATCGAGCCCCGCATCCTGGGGATGGCCGCTCGAGCCATGTCTGGGTAATCGAGGGAGTGTGCTGACGATAAATCGAGTCCCGTTTCTCATCGGTCGTTAACGTTGCTGGGTCTCCGGAAGGGCCGGACCGGCATCGTTCTCATAAAGCGTTTTAATCGCTGCTGGCGCGTTTACGCTACGGCGATCTACGCCACGCATACGCATATGCGGATTATCGTTTCGGCATTATCCGATTAACGCATGCGCGCACGTGCGCCGCGCCTCTCCTCGAACTCGGATGTTTCAAAGAGACAATCATAACCTCTCGGTTTTTCCATTTTCTCCCCCTCGCCGATTTTGTTCGGCGGATGTTTCAAAGGAGAGAATCATAACCTCTCGGTTTTTCCATTTTCCCTCCGTCGCCAATTTTGTTCGGCAAATGTTTCAAAGAGACAATCATAACCTCTCGGTTTTTTCCCCCCTCGCCGATTTTGTTCGGCGGATGTTTCAAAGAGACAATCATAACCTCTCGGTTTTTCCATTTTCTCCCCCTCGCCGATTTTGTTCGGCGGATGTTTCAAAGGAGASAATCATAACCTCTCGGTTTTTCCATTTTCCCCCCCTCGCCGATTTTGTTCGGCGGATGTTTCAAAGAAGACGATCATAACCTCTCTTCTTTCTATCGCCGCCATGATTGATTGATTCATATCAGCTATTCGGATAAGCATCTATCTTTTTGTTTATCCGCATCGATCTAATCGATCGATTCTATTCGATACGCAGATACATGTGTTCGTATAAATTGCCGTGATTGTCTCCTCGCGTACTCGATTTCGATAACGCGGTCCGATTTCGTGATCTCGTGAAGATCGGGCCGCGAGATAGCGCTGTCTCGCGCGAGCGAAACTGCGAGACGAAAAAGGGATCCCGTTTGAGTCACTTGGTGAGTCCTGTAAAGTCGATGACGTCAGCGGTCAGCGTTGAGCTTTCCGCTTCGCAGTTCCTCATCGCGCACGCTTTAAGGGCCAACGAAAGCGAGACGCGTTGGAAGAAAAAGAGTAGGACCTTGGGGCTGTCTGGTGCGTGGGTGCAGCGTGCAGGATGTATCAGCGGAACGGCGAAGCCCTTCACGTCTAGGTGGTTCTTAAGGCGCGTTCACATGGACGCTATTTCTGCATGATGATGATAAGTCTAACTCTGTTTAAGAGGAGTTCAGATTCCTGGATAGATGAGCAGATCGTCAAAGTTCGTGTCTCCTTTCAGAGCGAGCTTTCTGCAGCGAAAGATGACGGAGAGCAGTCGCAGCTTTGATAGACCTCCCCGAGTTGGGAGAATCGGAAATTCTCAGATTCTCCCGGCTTCATCTCGTTCGTAATTGACATTAGGCTAGAAGCAGCGGGGATCGGTTCGAACCTAAGAATTTCGCTGAAGTAGGTCGCCGGTAAATCATTGCGAGCATCATCTGAACGCTTCTCAGAATACTTGGTTTGCTGCAGCGAGTCTCGATCTTGGCGAGATATCCAGCGCAGTAGGGAAGCCATTTTTTTTAGGTCATCGTTACAAGGGAGACTGTGTCAGGATCGTTACGTCACTGGTCGCCGGCATCGCTCGCTGCGTCTGTGCATATTTAGACTCCCGGTCGCATCTGGTCACACCGCTTCAGCATATTATCGTTACATTATCGTGATATCGTTATCAATGTTATCGTTATATTATCGGTTGCCAAATGCATGCGAGACAAAGATCAGCCATGGGTTGCGCAGGCTGAAGAACTTGCGATATCGCGTTCCAGGTTCCTTTTTCGCGAATATTCTCTTCATCATCGAAAGGCTTCCCGATCCATTATGCGTACCGCTTATTTGTCGATTTGTTAATTGCATCTGAAAAATCGATAGCGAATTCGTTGCTCTTCCATCCGTCCTGTTCCGCCTATGGATGGCACGTGACGTCACGGTTAAACTGGTCCCAAACGGTTCCAGATTACTCGCGGAGTTTTGTAAATAAGACGTAGCTCCGTGTTACCGGAAATCGGACTCGTCTGAATGTTTTTGATAAATATGTCGTACGCTTTTTGGGACGCGTCGCCGTCGTCATCGCCGGCGAGAAGGAAAATAATTCTCGGAATATCGCGAATTGGTCAACATCCTTATACGTGCATGTGGCGCCGCTAGATTTACTGCGGCGATATGGCTTACTTGGACTTGACTTTTGCATGCATAAGTTTTATTTCTTTGAAACTGTCCAGTCTACTCAGAAATGTAACTCGGCTACGATGCTACTTGAACCTTGACCCGCCGTGGTTCGTATATCAGCTTATGGAAATTCGATTCGATGTTCACTTCCCCCTCAATTTCTAACCTCTAAAGTCGCACTTTTCTCACGTGAGCCCTTTTCTGCGTTCGGCTCCCGTCGTCATACTTTTTTGACGGGCTCGAAAGCTCGAAGAATTCTGGAATTCTGTCTCTGAATAATTATCGAGAACAGCAATGCGACGTGAATGTAAATCTGATCTCTCATTTGTCAGAAAAATCGAGAAAATTCGCGTTACGCCAATGAAGACCGGATCGTACAACGAAAGGGCTGAGGCGCTTGATTAAACGTTAAATGGAGGATATTTCATACTTAGGGGCACGTAATCTCTCCGTCTGTCTCTCTGTCTGTCTCTCTCTCTCTCTTGCGCGCGCGCGCGCGCAAGTCGAGGTTTTAACCTTCTTTTCCAGCGCAAAGCCTGTGGGCGTAGCTGGACTGATGAAACGTGCTTAAATTGATCGCAAGTTTCGCTCGCGAGTTTATCATCCGCGCGTTAACCGCCAACGATAACGCTTCATTACTTTGATACGATAAATGAGAACTGCAGTCATCATTAACCGCACTCTTTTTAGTCGCGCTTTGATTACTCTCGATGCAAGAGCACGTGGGGTCCCTTTTTTAGACGCGGCCAATCCACATTCCGGCATTCTAACCTTAAAGCTCGAGATTAATACTCCCGCTGGAGCTGCCGATTCTAGGTGCACTGTTTGACGCTTGTTGCAGGTCGAGTCGGTGGACCTGGCGTTGAAAATTCTAGACGGTTCGCAGGTCCACGGGAGAACGCTGTCGGTTCAAAGGGCAAAGTTCCAGATGAAGGGCGAGTACGATCCGGCGTTGAAGCCGAAGCGGAAAAAAAAGGACAAAGACCGGCAGAAGAAAATACACGAGAAGTAAGCATTTTCTGTCCGCCCGCGGTGACGTCTCGCCGCGGATGATAATGCGGAAACGGCCGCGAACGCGCGCGCGCGCGCGCGCGCGTGACGTCACTTCCCGCGCCTCGGCGTAACCCGAGCCCCCCGGCGGATGTTGCGCCCAGATATCGAGATAGCCGCGCTTCCCCGCGGCTCCCCCCCCCCCCCTCGCGGATGCTTTATCCGTCTCTCTTGCCTCCCATATTCTTCGCGAACGCGCGAGACGGCGTTTCGCCGCCCGATCGAGATATGTTTCATCGTCTCAACGGCGCGTCATAGCCGCTACCGCGTGCGTGCATCTCATTAAGGCCTATCCGCACGCTGCGATTAAGGCAGAGCGAAAGCCGAAATCGCACGCTACTCTAGACAGGATATGTCTGCATATCCCCCCTTTCGAAGCGCGAATGAACGAGCAAACGCGAATTTGTATCTCGGGTATTGTAGATTGGACGTTTGAAATATCTATCGTCGCGTACTTAACCTCAATCTGCCACTAGGCGATCGATTTCTCTTTCGCCTTTTATTTGTCGCGTGCTTTTCTCCACGACATAAAAGAAAGTACGATTCAAGTATCTCTAATGCCCGATAACCGGATATAGAGCAATATGGCGGACTCGAAAGGAGATCAAAGACGTGCACCGCGACTCAAAATTAAAGATGGCCGTCCGGAAATCAACAACATGGCAATATTCGACGATTGCAACGCTTGAATCACCTGCTGGTATAATAAGAAATACGAGGGAAATCATGTTTGCTATCGGAAATCGAGCCCGACTGTCATGCTTATCGAACGATCGACTGATAAGAAATCGCGCGCGAGCTGCGTCTCTCAGATTTCAAGATTTTTCATGTTTAAGCACGCGGATGTGGCCCTTTTTCAGCAAAGAACGTGCGCTTCTCTCAGGATCGCTCACTGGAGGGAGGAAAAAAAAAAGAGAATTAAGGTTAACAAATTCCAATTTCGCGTTGTGCGTTATCAGTATTGCGCGGAACGTTTCGAACACCATTTGAATTGTGTGCTCGATTCGTAGTCGCAAGAGTTGATTCGACCGTCAATTTCGGTCGAATTTTGCATATTACTGCAGACTGAAGCGTTTGTCATCGCGAATATTTCATTAAATATCAATGACAGCAAATTGTTAGCTGCGTAACCGTGCAACGCAATAACGAAATTCCGCAGAAAATGGCCATGCAAAGAAAAAAGGATGGGAGAAAGATCGATGAGGATCGCGTAAACGATACGCATTTGACAATTCTCGTCCACAAGACTCCATCATTAAACGTAGTGCGCTTAAGGAGTACTTAAGTACTTCGATCGATCATTCGATACTCACAATGAGCGAAGTCACGTGACGATCGTGATTGTAGTAAACGTTTTATGTGGCTTAGAAGGAAGAAAATTAAAGGAAGGAAATCTTTATAAAATTCCTCCTCTAAAATCCACTCTAGTTACTTTATAACTATATTTATTTTATAATCTAGATTTATTTTATAACCTAAGGTATTCATAACTATATTTATTTTACAACTATATTTATTTTATAACCTAAATATTTATAGCCATATTTACTTTATAACCTAGGCATTTATAACCATATCTAGTTCATAACCTAAAGAATTTATTTTATGCGCGATACTCTTTGTAATTATTAACCCTCAATATCTTTATGTTCTTAGAGATCCAGATAATTTCAAGCAAATGCTCTAGTACATTCAATGAGAATGATATTTCTTGCTCACTTATGCTATTCTTCGCTCAATCGTTAATAAATTTGAGAGGATTCCGGTTTTACTATCCATCATTTTAATTCTTTAGGTTTGTAAATGAACAAAATACCGCATAAAGACCGCAATAGTCTACTATCCCGCCGATCAGTTTTTATGCTGAACAGTTATTAACGATTTTATCTTCACATGTATAGGAAACCAAGTTGCAACGCCTGTTTACAGACATCAGACGAATCCTATCTATCAAGCGTTCTAGCTACTTTGTTTTAATCCGTTATTCATCTAAATTCCGTTTCTGTTCGCCGCGCGACACACGTGTAAAGACTTTCGCAGCAACTGCATCATCAGCAGCAGTTCGTAGCCAAGGGGCAGACTGCTTGGCGTTGGCGGTTTGGGCAAAAGCAGCTGCACGCCGATCACTCGGATTTAGCTCGCCATGGCTGCGTATGTAGGCCGAGCCGGCGATGTTACATGAGCAGGGTCGACGGGTTCCCAGGGGGAACGGCAGACAATCGGTTCATTCGTCGAAGCGCGAATGATCGTATGCCAGCCGACATTGACTGACCGGCTTGCGCCATGCGCGATCGTTATTCCCCGCGAGGATGATCAGCGCGAGCCGGGAGTTCCGAAAGTGATCAGTAAAGTGGGGAGGGCTCGATCTCGAAGATCCGTTGGACGATGATGGCGGGATTGCGATTGAATCAAGCCGCGATCTGAATTAAACCGAAATAACAGACCTGCTTAAACGTTCAAGAGCAATTGCGGCCTCTCCCCCCGCAATTTGCAAGCCCTCTAATTTGGGAACGTCTGAAACGGTCTACCGCGTGGGCCCCCAGTTATCGTTTCCTCCCGTCTCCCCCGGGATTCTCGGAGTCTACGAATTGAATCGTTCTACAATGAAGGCGTCGTCGCGCCTTCATTGTTTTTACTCCGATGCGCATTTGCCATCTCTGTCGTCAGCTGGCGTAGGCCAGCCGCAGGCTGGCAGGGTCAACGCCCTGAACTTTGCGAAAACCAGTTATTGGCGAACATACAGGCCCACGTTTGCCGGCCGGAAGTGACGATCACGGCAACGCGTTCTTTCGACACCCGCTGTCCACCCATTCGCGTTCATGACGTTCTTGGCTATCGGCTAGTTATTTCCTCGGGCCGTCTCGAGAACGAGAGTTGTGCGTCACGATCTGTCGATCATCGCGGTCTCATGAGCTGATGAACCGTTCGCAATGGGGCGGCCACAGCGTGCCACTAATTGGTGCCGTATCAGCGGCGTTTGTCGACATCTCTGATCATTGAGAAATGTCACAACGACAGCTATGCTATGTATACACCAGTTCATGCTAGTTCGTACACACACGTACACACACGCATAACAAGCCGGAAGATGCAGAGCGTCAGACCATTTCGCTGATGTCTTTGTCGATGTTTACGAGCTTAAAGACGCGCGCTAATGGCTTCGATTTGCTGTCCATGTGAATTTTGATATTCAATCTTCTCCATATTTTTATCACAGTAGCCACTAATGCGACATACGCGGAAAGGAAAGAGGAGAAGGATAAAGAGACGGACAGAGAGAGGGATCGGTACAATAATCCTAAACACAACTCTCATTGTCAAATCTTTTCATCGTATCCGATGCCTGATTGCTTGCAGATTGTTCGATTGGCGACCCGAGCGCATGCGGGGCGAGCCACTTAAGTGCGAGAAAGTTGTCATTATAAAGAACCTCTTTTCACCGGAGGACTTTGATAAGGAAGTCCAGCTGCTCCTGGAATACCAGCAGGACATCCGATCTGAGTGTCTGAAGTGCGGTGACGTCAGGAAGGTCGTCATTTACGATGTGAGTCTTGGTTTGCTTTTAATCTGTTTTTCTCTTGTTCTCTTGTTCTTCTCTCGCGTTTTTCGAACAAGTATCATCATCATCGTCATCATCTTATACTGCTTACGTCGATTGTGTGAAGGACGTTAAATGTCTTCTGGATTGAAATTCGTGCTAGGAATCGAGAAAGATCTCGTGAGGCGAATGCTAAAGCGTGCATGCTTTCCAAGTATACCCGGTATCTACCTCCTGCCGAATTCTCTGTCGAGATGGCAGCGATGGATCTCCTCCTCGGAATATCTTCGACGCGTCTTACAAAAGCGAACGGAGAAAGGGCCTCTGAAAGAGGATGTCTGCAACCGCATAAATCGGCAAGGGACACTCCCAGTCTTTTTTACGCCTTAGGAAGTCCTCAATATCAAAGTGTATTTCATTCGGACGACTCGTATAACTCATTGTCCCTGCTCGGCTCTATCCTACTTTTCGTTTAACCGTTTATTATCACCGCACGTTACATTTGTATATATTTACACGTTTTTAGCCTTGAATTTATGTTCCCTATTTATAAATTGATAAACGGTTTGTTGATAATTGCTTTGCCTTGACCGTGGGCTCTTATCTTTAGAAATACAGTGTCCCGACGATGAGAGCCGCATGAAAGAAGTTTTATTTCGTCAGCTTAATCCCTCGTGCATCCTTTCTTCATTTCGCACACGTTACACATGAGCAGTTTCCGATAAATCGCGGATCTTCGTCGTCGTGCCTATTTTAGGCAAATCTGATTTAAAGAGCTGCAGATTAGCGTTAACGCTCTGAAATCTCAAAGCGGTCGCGCAGCTTCTCGATGAAACGATGAAAGAGAAGTGAAGCCAGCTTGAATGTCGCAATGGAGGAATTTCCGCGATCGATATTTATATCGAATTAAAATTAACCTTGGAAACCAGATTAGTCCATTCGGGTCCATTTGGAATACGCGGGAGTACGCTTTGATGCATCCGATACAAATCCTCGAATGCGGATTTCCATGCAGATCCTACGAATCCAATTCGCGGATCACTTGATCGGCCAGCGAAACGGAATCGCATCGATCAGCAAATCTTAACTATATCTTCATATTCTAATTATTCCAATCCTCTTAACTTGAAACTTAACAGTCCGCTGAGATGCATTTACAGAAATAGGGCGCGTAGATTGCGCTTGATTCGCGTGTCATCAATCTCTTCCTTCTTCTAGAGGCATCCAGAAGGAGTAGCGCAAGTCACATTCCGAGAGCCGGCAGAAGCGCAAGCCTGCGTGCAGCTTTTGAACGGCCGTTGGTTCAGCCAGAGGAAGATCTCGGCGGAGATCTGGGACGGCCAGACTAAGTACAAGTAAGCTATGCCATTGGTAATCCCTACTATGCCGACTTTAGGACCAACGCTACCGACAGTTGCTCGCTGATGCGAATAAGCCGAGGATCCTACGAATGTATCTGCTTTCGCGCGCTGATCATACTTGCATGAGAAGTATGTCGGTACGCTGTTTGTACGACGTTTCTTGAAACGGCAACTGTGTGCTTTGTATTCCCTTCGGTTGTACATCTACTATCGAGGTGCAATGTTTCGTAGCTTGATAATCTGTGCTTTGCAACCTTCTCGGTTGTCGCTTTGATCAGCCATCAGAGTCGTAACGTCTGCATGTTTTGTGTCATTACTGAATCATTTACCCACAGCTGATAAGATCCGCTCGTACGATCAGCGATGGGATCGATAACGGTATCGACAGCTTGGATCTTTTTTTAACAAAGATTTCCTCACGAGTGATCAGTGGCATTATGATATACATTTCCTTAAGAATACGATGTACGAAAATCGAATGTACAAGTGATATGGTCTTCTTCCAGAATTACGGAGACTGACGCGGAGATTGAAGCAAGAATAAAGAAGTGGGACAAATACCTGGAGCAGGAGGACGAAGAGAAGGCGTCGGAGACGAAGAGCAACAACGAGGAGCGAAAGGCTCCGCAATGAGGGAATATGATCATGTAAAATCGCAGGCTAGGCATATCACGCGGGTTCTGCTCTCCTCATCTTTGAGAATTCACGTCGCAGAATCGACGTTCCCCACGTCGGATGCTGGAAACTCGGAGGCTGAAAAAGAGAGAGCTTCTTTGTTTATGAGAGAATGCGAGAGAGCGTTCGATGTCGGAACACGGATAGGTTTGGGATTATTGTTTCTGCTCTTTGTCGTTCTATTAACATCGCTGTTGTATTAGTAATATATTGTTAGTCATTGCAATAATAAAGATACCTGTTCAATTTATCTTCTCTCATTGCGTGCAGTGCTCGATCATCATCGCAGCATATCGTCGATCTGTATTTGTTATCTTCATTATCCGCCTAATTGACATGTAAATAAAAGGGATATATACGCATGCGCATGATGTGTATGCGTATGATTTAGCATAAAATATATAAAATTAAAACAGAATAAAATCAAGTTGCTTAAACAAAATGCATCGCGAACAATTAAGAATATATTTTAATCATATATTCAGATTGAAATAAAAATGCCGCCAGAGATGAGAAATAAAACATACAGATGTTAATGACGCCACCGATTTTCATCTCTTTGTATCATACCCAGTCCTCGAGAAAGCCTACCGGAAAGGGAAAATAAAGACAAATCATAGGAGGAAGAGGAAATCCTCTTGGAATTTCCTAATTTGTTGTTTCGACGTTTCTGGCAATCTCCTTCCGTGGGATTCCTTGGGCGAGCGGTCGTCTTTGTTAATCTGTCAAAGAAGAGCGGCATCTTTTCTTCAACTATTTGCTCATTGTTCGAATTATTCTTACGAAACCATTTATTTGATTTGCGATCAATATTGTACTTACCAAAGACACTTGGATTCGAGTCCATGTAGAACTCAGGATTAATAATCGCTTTTATCTTGACCAGTTATTTTGCGTGCCTTGTATGAATAAAATCATCCTGGAATATATATATATATATATAAATTTTCTTTTTCATTTATTTTACGTTGCATTTATTTACACTGCAATCCTCTCGAGATCCGGTAACCTTTAGGTGACCATAAACTCTAAGATTTCGGCATCTAAAAAATGCCGTCCCTTTCCCTCGATACGATCGATATCTTCTTTGTCGAGCAATGTCACGCATTGCCGAGTAATTAAATGAGCGTCAGTTTTTTATCGGGGCACACGTGGGGAAAAGGAGCATCGTCTCGGTGTGCGGGGTTTATTCTTCGTCGCTCTCTTTTGCCATTGTCCAGCATTTATTCGGGCAGACCCCTCGCAATGCCGCGAAGGGACGAAAGCGTGATAGCGACGACATATTTCAGTCGTTCTGTTCCATTCATGATCCGGGTGGCAGGGCAGCGAGGGCGACCCTATCCGGCAATATCGCTGACAAATTTAATGCTCAACTATTAGGCAGCTGGGAATGGCGAGGGGGGACAGGGAGGGGATGCGCTTCGTCCCCCGTATCTGGCCACGTGCAGGATGACTGCCGCTCCCGGTTCCTGGGCGAAAACGTTTAATCGTCATGTTCAGGGATTGCCTGCAAAAAAAGCCGCCCTTGTCACGCTTGTCGAGGCTTATTGGATTCGCCCGTCCCCCGGAGTGCCCGTAAACCTGCTAAGTTACACACGAGATTAGACACCGGCCGCTAACATTAGACACGATTTGATACGGTCAAGTGTCTAGCCGAGGCACTGCCTCTCGGATGCAGTAGTTGTCACTTTATTCCGCAATAGGACAGACTAAAAAGTTAACGGTAATTTATTTAACAAGATTGTACCTTGCTCATTTTCTCGGTTTCCTTTATCGACGACTTTGGAGTATGGTTAATAAAATATGATTGATGAATGGTAACATATGTAGATGAAGAAACAAATTGATAAATCCTATTTATCTAATTTATTTAAACAGGGACGCCAAATACATGTAAATAGTAAATATATAATTTAAATATACAATATCAAATGGTATTTTGTAAAACAGCCTCAAAGTATCTAATGAAGTATATATAATGACATTTTTAATGCATAAACAAATATCACATTTTAGAGTAAGTTTTAACGATAAATCTTATCTATTATATATATATATATATATATATATATATATATATATATATATATATATATGGTGTATCTTACAGTCGCGATTTAAGTATCAGCTTAAGATTTAACATCTAATATTTTTCGACAAGTTCTATTTCATCAGTGTCTTCAGCTTCTCTCTTGAATCGAAAGCCACCAGTGACACCAACTGAGGGAGACAGTCCACCTCTTGGACCTGGTTGGAACTGAGTATGGCCTCTGACGAAGCCGTTGTTACCAAA
>JAHMML010000029.1:712312-756971 GCA_020341155.1 Eciton burchellii | reverse complement strand
GTGATCGTGGATTCTACGATGAGATAATTCACACACATAAAAATAGAATTACTTTGTACATTCATCTATGAAATATTATGTTTATTTACTCTCATGTAAACACATAATTATCTGCAGTTAATTTTAAATATAAAGCATTCCAACACGGATTTGACGCGGATCAATATCAATACCAATACAAAGCTTGATAACAATTTATGAAATCGTTTGCCAGAGCTATCATACAGGTCCGAGCAATAAATAATTCATCAAAATAATTCAACAAAATAACAGACACTTACATGCGATAAAAGCAGATCGGTCGATTGCGTCGGCGAGTTAGCGGTCGCGTATAGAACAGCGCATGACAAGGCCAACAAAAGAGAACTCAAGGTCTTCATGGTGAACGGAGCAACTAAATCTTCCTAAGCCGATGTACTTGTTTCAAGTGCGAAGCGACTTTTGATGCCTGTCTACCTTGCTTCTATGGCTTATATACAACTTGCACAGCATCCGGGGATGTACTCGATATTCCCCAGCGAGTGTATCACTGTATAACCTCTCGTATCACTCATCGCTCGGGGTAATACCCAAAGTGCAGTGAAGCAAACTCGCGCGAGCAGCCAATCTCGGGGAATCCTAGCGCGATAAGCACAGCGTACTTTTATGTCTGCTGTGACTTATTTCCGTGACGTTCGCTTTCTTCAGTTCGCTCGAAGCATCTGTTGAGGCAAGTCGAATCGCGGATCATACAAGGTCATTCATTGATCAATCGCTCGCGAATGCGTCGTGAATGACGCGCGACGTCAAGCGAGTGAGGAAGCCGTTATGCAAGCACAATTGCAAGTAATTCTTGTCTCTGTCTAGACAATAGCTGTCTGCACGCGCGTGCTTCTTATCGTTTATCGTTTCGATCGCGATCAAGAAAGATCCCTTATATCCAAATGGATCCCGAAGTAACGGATGCAACGTTACGATAACGTTAATTGCGCTGTAGCACAAGGCGGATCTGTTGAAGTCTGATTGATTCTTCTCGCTGACCAAGAAGTTGCTGGTTCCTCGGTTTCGATTATCGCGCTCACGCAGATTCGTTTCGCTTGTCAGAACTCGGAAGCGATTTCCGAGTTTGCTCGCTGATTAATCTTTGCAGACTTTCGCGATAATTACATCGACGATAATCATCTCGACACTCGACGCCGAACTATTATTATTGACGATGAATTGTTTATATCCTCATTATCAGAGCTGAAAAATCTGAAAAATCTACCGGCGGTGATCTTCTAGTCTTTATCGGACTGATAAGTAAACTGATCAGACTAATCGGTTCACGGACCCATTGAAGAAACACAAACACATCGGACATTTAAAGGCATCTCCGTATCGCTTAAAAATAGATAGCACTTACGCTTCTTCCTCTTCTTCTTCTTTCTTCTTCGAGCAAAGTTTTCGAGCATGCGCATCTAATTATAGAAATTACGCGAGATGCTTTGGATAAACGTTAGCAAGGTCTGTTGGAAAATGCAGGAGTTGGTGTATCATTGGTTTAAAGAGACTTCCCGGAGATTTCCCTTTGAATCAGGGAAATCGATTTGATTTAAGGATTCAATCAATCAGGAAATTATAAAAGCTGCGAAAGAAATCCTCTTGTCGTGATTAACAATGACGGAGGAAACACGATCTTGTCCTGTCTCTCTAGTCTCAAACGCATCAACAAAAACATTTTAATAGATATTCTTTTTTTAATGCATTTCCAGCACCTTGAATCCATTCCGCGCAGTGATCGCTGCTTCTTCTTCTTCTTCACGCTCAGGATGAAGGAAAAGTTGCGATGGAAGATTGCCCGAAAGATTACCGAAACAGAGAAAGGTAAACACAGAATCATTAATTGCAACATATCTGCACACATTCGGCAAGCGAGCAGCATCGCAAACGCGTATGTGACGGATTTATCGCGATAACGGCGGGACGAAAATACACGAGAGCGATACGCGATCGCAACAATGAGGTGAGAGTTCATCCGATTCATCCGAGTTGGGGATCTCTCGTTATCACGTATAGTATATCGATTGCGCAGTTTGGTCGAACTCGTAGATTTGTTTTATTAATATATTATAGTATAATTAATGGCGAGTGTACGATTATAATGAAGAGGTATTTTGATTTTGATATATATTCATTTTATATAATTTTGTTAAGAATGTGAGTAATTGGTTTGATATATTTATCTTTACTATCGGAAGATGAAAGGAAATTGAATATAAAAATAATTGTTTTCAATGGAGTTTTAATTATATTTCTCAGGACGTATAATTTGTCATTAGTATATTTATTTTTCGAAATTAGATCAATTTCGACATTTATGATTGTTTTATATCGGCGGAATAATTGAGAGCGTTTAGAGGCTTCATTTTATTTATTAATGTATATAATATTTATTTCTTTATTAATTTACATTATAAAATTTACATTATATTGATATAATTTTAACATTGACATTAATTCAATAAGATTAATCAGATTTAATTTATGTAAATTGCGCGAGTGAGATTTTTTAATCGTATTTGAGGCCTCCTTTTATTGAACTGCTTGTTTAATCATTTCATGCTTGATTAACAATTACGTAAAAATGAAGAGCTGGCGATATAAAGCAGCTGTGACGTAACGACTTAAAGCCTGGCGGCTTTGTGGTTCCTATTTAACCGCCGCGACGTGACGCGCAGCCTCATTCGTATCCGATAAACCATTTATCGCTCTCGCTCCACTTTGATCGCAGCATGAAGCTGTACGTTCTCCTTCTACTTCTCATATCTTGCGTCGCGCATCGGTGAGCCGAAGAGGGTCATGCCAATCAATGACAAGTCCGTAAGTATCTCTCTTTCGACTGCAAGGTCACTTGGGTCGCTACGGAATGCGCTTCCATTCATAATTTCCTTTAGAGCGATTGTGGGTAACAATTCTCGGCTGTGCATTACCTCCGCCGATGTGGACGGGCCTTTAATAGCGAAAGGTGCATAAATTAATTCCTTTGACTTCAAGCATCGACGATCTCGTCGAGCCTGGATTTTTATGAACGGCTCAAGGTCATCGAAAAGGACGGAGACCATTTTGTTGATTAGAGTCTCTCTTGTACTCTTGCGAGGAGTGAATTCCCGCGGGAAAGCAAGAAATTAATTTGTACACCTTTCTATAATCAAAGTCGCCAAGACATCTGAGCTTGATGACTTGGAGCTTGATGAAAGACCGTTTCATTGAGACATTATTCGTGCACAGTTACCGTCGCAGCTTCATCGTCTGGCGAGCCCTCGGGCTTGCATCATGGCAGTTAATGGACGAACATCCTCTCAAGATGAACTTCAAACTCTCGATAAGAGACGTGCGGCCATCGAGCTCGGCCTGGCCCTCAAATCGATTCTCGCATCTGATGAAGGGAATGCTCGACTAGATATCGTACGCAAGGCAGGCGAGCAGGGTTTCTTCAGGGTTCCATACTTGATCAACGACATCGACGGAGTGTTTGAGCGGAAGAGCGAGGGCGAGGGACAAAGCCCGTCTTCGTTTCGAAGTCGGAAAGCAGTCGGGCAAGGCAAGGTTATTTCATCAATGACCGCAACGAGCTGATCCTTCAGCGAACCGCAACTGGCCCGCGCATCGTGCTCGACTTGCGTTCGATGACATTACTCGGCGCAGTTGCTTCCGTCACGAGCGCGATCGATGAGGTGGAGAGAGAAATAGATTACCGCAAAATAAGGGATGGAATTGTCATCATTCCGCGACTTACATCCAGTGCGAGATCAGCGCACGATCGAAGACTCCAGAAGAACAATGGCAGAGACGCGACTGATCAGTCTCAGCGAATCAAGCGTACATGATTCCATAATTTATGCTTTTATATATCTTATTAATTTATTCTCCCTTCGGCGTGGGATAACCCTGACTGTTCAATAAATGATCATGTGCATTCGAGAATTCAATCGTTTCTTCGTGTCATGTCATTTACGAGCTCCGCTTCTTCAGCTTTTCGGCTAAAACACGTTCTTCACGGGATGTCGAGTATTCGAGTGTCGGTCGAACATAATGCACGGCTCTGAAGTTGGCAGGAATTCGCGCGTATTCGAAGGGAGGTTATGTCATCGCTTCGCGGTCAATTCGAATCGATACGGCGGGAAGTGCGCGCAAAGTACGCTTCATGAGCGTAATATCCCACGATAGGGATGGTAATTGACGTCGAACACAAGAATAATCGTTCCGCTTGACGTAACACGCATGAAGAAATCAAATATGCTCCTTCGTTCGCTTCATGTCGATTTCTTCTCTTAATCAAATAGATAATTTCACTTTTATCTCGCGTTAAGTGTCGATGATCGACGCGACGAACGTGATTCCGCGATCACGCGCCATTACGTCCGCGCTCTACTTTCATCCTCGAATTGCGTCAGATGCCGAGTTTGAGCCGTTCAAGGTCGGAGCGCTCGGTGCCGCGTGAAAACGCGATTTCCAACATCTCTGTAGGAATTCCGTACCGAAAAGACGCCATCTTCTCCATCCCCTGCCTCTTTCCCGTTCTCTTGCCGTGGCAAATTAAGCTTCCCAAAACACCGCGAAACTGTTAATTAAGACTCATTACGCTCGCGCGCGCGCGCGCAGCGGACGAGGAGGGGGATAGGCTGCTGCTTTCAACGGAAGGAAGGAAGGAAGGAAGGCAGCTCGCCGGAGGATGAAGACCACGAAGAAGCTGGCGGGAGGGAAACTCCAGCAGCGCGAGCGGCAAAAGCGGGCAGCGGCGGTAGAGGGAGCAGGAAGGGGGAAGGAGAAGGGAGATGGGGGGTAACCCGAGTACGAACTTCTTAATACCGAGCCGCGGCTGCAGTGTCGGGTTCATTGTGGGATCAATACGGGGAGAGAGCTCGGTGCGGTAGTGGTGGCAGGCCGCGCGCGATTGGCCCTGACGTCCGAGCGTGGCGATTGGCCGGCACCGGCACTGCCAGGAGGCGGGTCCACGGGGAGACGCGGAGAGGGAGAGGTTCTGTGTCGGCGTCCCCCGCCCGTGCACGATAGCGGCGGAGACGGTGAAGGGAAGAGACGGGCCGAGAGAAAGACAGCGAGACAGGTTCTAGCCAAGGAAGGGTGACACACGCTGCCGCGGCCGGGTGGTTTCAGTCTGTGTTCACCCATGAGAGACGCGCCACTGGCGGTGACACGCTCCACTCACGCTGCGATGGTGAGCGCCCGGCGTTCCTCGTTCTTGGCCGACTGTTTACTCTCGTTGCTCGCGAGGGAGACCGCCTATCTTCCGCGTTGAACGCGCAGCACGATCGCGGGCAACATCGGATCGGCGAGATCGAGGTGTCGGTAGTGCTGCCTCGATCGGAAATCGCGGGACTGCTAGCGCGCGCGTCATTTGAATCTGTGCGCGTCGCCCGTGAAGCTATACGCGACGTAAGGGATGAGGCGGTGAGTGAAGTATCGATGATTAGTGCTGACAAAGAGATCGATCGATAACGGTGCATCGGCGACTGAAGACAACTGAGACTTTCGAGTCAGCGAGCACTGAAGAAATACGAGCCGGAAGACTAAGAAAGAAAGTGAAGTTCTGTAAGAAGACCGACGCGAAGAAAACTTCCTCTGACGAAGAAGATAAGTCATAGGGATAATTAGAAACCTCTCCAAAGGGAGACTCGCGAGAGAAATAAGACAAAGATCTGACTGCGAGAAGCCGTCAAGAATTGTCATCAGGCGTGACAGTTGTCAGTGCTGTCCTCGTCTGTCCTCGTCCGACTTCTCCAGCTGAAGACACGCGCTCGTCCGAGAGAAAAGGCAGACCGATCTCTGCGATACCCCGCATCGTCTCAAGTTTGCACTGTCCGTGTGTGCGTGCGACTCTGTCATAGTTCAGTGATCTCCGAGAAACAAGGAAACGCAGAGCCATCCGTCTCTCTCGCCCGAGATGCGCTCTGACTCTGTCGCAATGAAAGTGGCCGGAATTACATGCGAACGGGTTTGACCTCGATAGGTCGATCGTGATCGAGACCACAAATCTGTGTTCCTTGATTTAATATCGCTCATCGATAGGTCTGAGTGCAGAAATCAAGAGAGAAAGCGCAGAAGTCAGCGATTCGACATAAACGACCTTCCCACGACCTTGGCGGTGCATCAGCCCCGAGGGCGACCTTTCCCACGCATCTCTTGAATTAACGGACGATCTCAAACACGATTCTCCGAATCGAGCCGCCGCAGAAAGCGGAAGAGGATCGCGCATCGCCGATCGATCGATCGAACTGCCTGAACTCGCTATGCGTCTGTCGCTCCATGCGAATCGTTCTTAGTGCCGGTCCAACGGTCCCAGTGGCGCCGGATGCTCGTGGATCGTTCGAGCTGCTGCTGATCGCAGCGCTGATCGGCGATCGCCGAGCCGGAAGACGACGAGTCGAAGGGGTAGTGTCGTTCGTGGGGGTGGTGCGACGTTCGGCTACGCGAGTCTGCAGGCAAGCTCTGGGGTGCCGGGCCCGGGCGGGGTGATGAGCTGCTCCGATGTGATGTATCAATATTATCCTTACCTCTACTCCCACCGGCCACCGCCGCCGCACCCGACTCACCCCCATGCGGCCCCGCACAGCCACCCCCACGCGAACCCGCACGCGGCCCACCACAGCCCGGCCAGGCCGGCGCCCTTCCAATCCTTCCCGGCGGCCACGGCAACGCATCAATATGACAGGGTGAGTCCTCCATCTTTCCTCCTTGTCTCTTTAATCTGATCTTCCGTTCTTGAGTTCTTTAAATTGCGATTAGGCGGCGGGAGGGGCGGGGGGAGGGGGGRGGAGGAGGAGAAGCGAATCAAGTTTCGCTCGTCGTCGATCGGAGTCGCGCTTGTGTGATCTAGAATTACAGACGATGCAATCGGGAGGGGAGGGGGTTCTGCTGGATCGGGGAACCCCGATTCACGCTCGGGTTTTGCCGCCGGGAGCGCAACCGTAATTATACCGTAATTATACGGTAAATTGACAGGTACGCGTGAGATTTACAATTGCGACTTACGATGGCAGTGACATTACTTTCCATGAAATTCGGCCAATGGCCGACGAAGGTAAAAGTAGACTCGCGATCATTCCGCGTCACGCTTTGATCGAGCGATTTAATTCCCGGATAGATAAGGAGCGAAGTTTGCCGCTGATGAGCGAAGCGGATTAAACAAAGACGCCGGTGGGATATGGCTCGCGTCTCCAGAGCCGTCCATCAGCACATTTTTATAATCCTGCTCCTCGGATCGCTTGATGTCCCCGCGGTACTTAAGCCGCCTGGAGCAATTAAAAACGGACCCGAACGCGCGTGTTGTTCGTTCGTCATTAAGTTCGGCGCGATCGGCGATGAGATTGCGGCGATTTATAACAAGTTTTCCTTGTACTCTGCACCAACTGTCTCCTCCTTTAACGATGAACGAATACTCTTAACTACCATATAAATTAAATCGGAGAGAGGGAGAGAGGGAGAGAGGGGAGGGGGGATTTTATCGCACGCGAACATAGCTTCATTTGGCTATGGCCGTAGAACGAAACGATCAACGAAGAGAAAACACGCCGTTGAACAGACTAAAACCCTTCGTCCGATCTCTTCGTCGCTGCTTCTGGAATCTTCAAGGTTGAAGCTAAAACTCGAGGAACTCTGGAAAGTTCAAGATGCTGCACTCTCGGATGCAGCTGGATCACCAGATCGCGCTTCTTCGCGTGCGATCCCCCACTCTTGAATTTCCTCTAACCTAACCTAGCAACCGATCTTTATTTTCGAACTCTGTGTCGTCGAATAGCGAGTGCTCCTTCCAGTCGTTCGATTCTCTCCTTCTCGCGTCTTTCCATCGTTCCGCCGCTTCCGCAAAGTCGAGGCACGCGGCCGCCGGGAAATCGCTTCGCTTAACGCGCGTCCTGAAGTTAGCCGCGAAGCGAGGGATTTTCGCGGGGAAGCGAGCGCGCGTAATTTTGATCCGCCTGATCCGCAGGTCACGCATGCTCCTGCTCATTCGCGCGTCAATTCGTTCGGGCGATATTAAGCGAGCGTAGCGTGCGAGGAAATCTCGCGGAAGTTCCCACGAGAACGGGAACTCTTGAAAACGGCAATCTTCAGGTTCCGCGCACTTTGGTAGAAACGTTAGAACTGCTATCACAGAGAAAGAGAGAGAAAAGCATGCTGGAAGGACCGTCCTATTCGAAACATCGCGAACTCGTAGAACTGGAATCGTTGAACGGCCAGAAAAGAATAACGAATTCAAAGATTTATTTAACACAATTCGATGATTCGATGATCTTCACGATACGCGATGCTTTATGGCGACAGTCATCGGCCGGAAAATTCACTCCGTGAATGAGCGGATGATTGAAATTCAATTAATGATTGGATAATTATATTCCGTTTGATCTCGATTTAAATGACGTCCATTAAACTCTGTTAACCGTAATAAGAAGAGGAAGATCATCGGAAGCGAAGAGTTCCAGTGTCTCGAAGAAAAAGCCTCCGCGCGTTATCAGAAATTGAATTTTTTCGAATAAGTCTAGCGATTGCTAGATCAGTAATTAATAATTAAGTCAAGGCTCGACATAATTCCCGACTTTCACACGAGATTTGTAACTTGGTTTATGCATGTCCCACATGGAACTGTCCGTCGTTCCGTCTGTTCCCTCTGTTCCAAGATTTTGCACCTTCTCGCTCAGTAATGAACTTGCTGATTGGCGAATTATGCGTGCACGCGTTCGTACGAGAGTTCCACTTGAGATCTCATTCCAAATTGAACAATTCAGACACTGTACGACCATTCCTGATCCATTTCTTTATCAATCTCCCAATCGCGACGTCGCAGAAACACGCAGCACATTTCTCTCTCTCTCTCTCTCTCTCTCTCTCTCTCTCTCTCTCTCTCTCTCTCTCTCTCTCTCTCTCTCTCTCTCTCTCTCTCTCTCTCTCTCTTTCTCTCTCGTTCCGCTGTTCTTCGTGGTCGCGGCGATCACGAGATAACATTTAGCAGAATCGCGCGCGCGATACCAGCGAAAAGGAGCAAAGGAGGGAAAGCCGATCCCGACAGTCGCGCAGGACAGGTTCCTCATGAAGGGCCGCGCCGAAGGAAGAAGAGGGACCGCGCGAGCACGCCGACTCTCATATCGTCCGAGGGTCCCGCCGTAGTTCACGCGATCGCGGCAACACGAATTTACTTTTATTTAAATCCTTCCTTTCCTCCCTCCCCCCTCCCTCACTCTCTCTCTCTCTGTCTCTCTGTCTGTCTCTGTTTGCTTCCTCGAGGCGCGCTCGAGAGGAGCGCCGCTCATTTTGCTCCTTTGCCGGTCTCCGCTTTCTGTCTCCCCCCCTGTCCCCCTCGCTCCCGCCCCCCCCCCTCCGTCGGCGTTGTCGCTGAATTAATAGCCGCGCTAGTGTTTTTCGCGGTGTGTCGAGCCCGTCGCGTACGCGACATGTGCGCGTGTGCGCATGTGCGAGGGCGCGTACGGACGTAACGGCGTGCGCGTGCGCGTTAAAAATGCACGTCGTTTTTGTTGTTTTCGCGAGACAAACCGCGGCAAAGCGCGGCGCCGGTGCTTTTATTGCGCTCGCTCGCTCGTTCCGCGGCCGGTGCGTGTCCAAGTCGGAGGATCCCGCCGACCGCGGGGGTACGATGCAGGTGGGGAATCCCCGCGAAAGCCGTGCGCGGATCGCGAGCGTTAGATTTCTCTGAGAGGAATGCTCTGAGGCCGATCGATCGATCGCACGCAATGACGCGTCGCGGCGGTTGCCGAAGCGCTAGCATCGAGCGCGGGAATGAGGGGGAAGCGGCGGTTCGGCAGGAAAGAAGAAAAGAAGAAACGGGAAGCGGACAATTGCCAGCTTCGCTGGAAGCGAGCCCGCGCAGCGTTCGCTCATGTCAATCGCCAGCTTGTTGCGACAGCGGCGGCTCGCCAGGCGAATTAGGCGACGAGGAAAGAAATCGAGGGAGACCGGACCGCGTCCATGCATCGTTGGAGAAACGCGTGCGAGCCAAGCGAAGCGGGACAGGTGCTGGCTGCGCGCGGAGCCACGCAAAAACCTGGCTATCCCTCATTAGCACTCTCGTTATCCGGCTGCCGTTTCTTCTACGCGTAACGAACGCGCGCATGCGCATACAGACCGCGTCGCCGCGGCGGTGTTACGTCACGCGGCTCGCCGTTCGACCGATGCTCGATTAATGGAGACAATTAATCACGCGCTAGAGCAACGAAGCACACGTCCACACTCGGAGAGTTCCCTGTGGAAATTCAGACAGAGAAAGAACCAGCGAGAGAGAGAGAGAGAGAGAGAGAGAGAGAGAGAGAGAGAGAAAAGTTAGGTATCTCTTTCACTGGTTGCTTGCAGGATTTGTCAAGTCTGAAGAAATTTCGTACATTCGGCATTTCCATGTCCGAAGCCTGTCTTGAAGGCTGCGAAGAGTAGAAGGAATCCGGGGCACTCGCGGCGACTCTCCAGGGGAACTAGGACTGTTCAAGTCGGACGGGATTCAGGGAATTCAGAGACTCGGAGCGATCAGAATTCAAAACGCTTAGTATCCCGGGCCGCTTGGATCCCGGATACCCCGGACTCGTAGGATTCGGGGGGGCCCTGAAAGGCCGAGCGAAACCGAGACAACCTTGTCAAGTAGCACGATTAATCGGGAGTCCTACCTCCTATAATTATCCAACTCTTCTTTCTCGGTAATAAGCCAGAGACAGAGACAGAGAAGGAGGGAGAGGGGCGCCTTCTTCACGAAACTGGGTAGAGAGACATCTGGCAGCGCTCGGGAAAGGGACGAGAAAAAAGGAAGTACGCTAGAGAGAGAGAGAGAGAGAGAGAGAAATAGAGAGAGAGAGAGAGAGAGAGAGGGAGGGGGGGGGGAGAGAGAGAGCAAGGGCGAGATAGAGCAAGGAAGAGAAAGTAGTCGTAAAAGCACATTTTTCCCGGGTATCTGGCCGATTAATGAACCGATGTCGTCGCTGGGACCACCCCGAAGGATACGCGTACGGGACGCGCGTCCCTCGCGAGATAGACCGACGACGCACAATCCAGGACTATAATACCTAAACTATAACCAGCTCCTGTCCGTCCGCCTACCAGCAGTGGGCCAGCCGGGTCTCAAACGGGCCGCATCTCTTACCTGACCAAGTTTTACGATCGTCGCGCCGAGGTGGCGATGTGTCCTCGCGTTATCGTCCCGGCGGGATCTGGAGTCGGCTAAAGCGGGGCTCCCTGTCGCAGCGTCCTTTATTATATTTCTCTGCCCCCTTCTCCCTCTCCTCTCTACCCCCCTCCCCTCTCTCTCTCTCTCGCGTGTTCTTCTTTACGCTGGATTTCTCGTCGCGATCAAGGGACGACTTGAGGACGCGGCCTAACATCGTGACCTGCGCGACCACTGCTCTCGTTCGCCGATTTCACGATACTCGCGGTGTACTTCTCTCTCTCCGCCCCCCCGTTCTCTCTCTCTCTCTCTGTCTCTGTCTCTGTCTCTGTCTCTGTCCCTCTCTCTTGGAATGGAAAGGTGACAAGACGATTGCGAGACGAACGCTTGGCTTATCTTTATCACGTAACGCGAGAAGGCGATTATAGGTTATGTTCTATTATTCTAAGATTACGGTGAATTCAATGTGGAGTCTTGAGAGCCCGATAATGACCCGGCGAAATCAGCCGCGAAAATCACCGTGCATTTTCATTTCGGTTCCGCTAGTTTCTTCTTACGCGACCCCTGAAATTGGGTTTTCCCCCTTTCTTAGATAGAGAGAGAGAGAGAGAGGGGGGGGGGGAGAAGGGGATCTTTCCATCCCGTTTCGAAAAGTGCTTAGCTTTCGCATGGTCCAGTTCACTCTCACCGCTCTGTTTTTTCCGTAAATCGGTTGATTGCAGAGAGCGCCGCGGCACTCTCGCGCCAACTCGCTCTCCGAGTGATTCGTCGTCGATCTTCCGCGGCGTCGATCATGTCGCGTTTCGAGCTCTCTCATTCCCGTCGCCTCCTATTAGGAGAGATCGACTATTGACCGGTAATTTGTTGTTCTCGCTTCGTCGGAATAAATTTCCGTCGGGACCAGTTTCTTGGCTACTCGGAGAGTGCCGGCGCGCGCTCTCCTGCGATCTCTCGCTTGCGCGCTCGCCTTTGCGTTCCATTCATGAGTTCGCTGCTTGAACTCGCTTGCGCGAGTTTCCTGCACTCGAGGAAAATCGCCGCGGGACACCGCGCGTTTCTAGGACCGCGAGCGGGATTCGCGGAACCGGCCGGCCGAGCCGACCAATCGACATACCGAATGAAATTATAATAAATGGCGGAATTAGCAGCGCAACTAGCGCTTTCGTCGATTTCAAATCAACCGCGACCACGAAGATTACAGACCCGCGGGGAGGAGGGCGAGGCGGCGATCCGATACGTTGTTATCTTAACTCGCTTATCTGCCTATTACTTGGCAGTAATTTGTAACTCTTACAAATTAATGCAAATCGATTAACCTTACTGCTACGGGATTTGCATAATCTGTCATGTCCACGAATTAATACCCACTTTATGCGAGAGATCTCTGAATTGAAATAAATCGGGATTTCGGCATGAATGCCGAATACTTGAATACCTTGAATACTTTGAATGAAACTCTGCACACTATCGTCGCACTGTTATCTGAATGATATAAATCATTAGGAGATTTCTCATTTTCTCTCAGACTTTTATTAACAACAATGCCGCGCACTATCGATTATAATGATCATTATGATTATAATTATGATTGTGATTATGATCATGATGATTCTGATTACTGTATTATGATGACGATTACGATCATGACAATGACTAGTATTGGAATTATGATTATGATTATGAATTATAATGACGATAATGATAATAATGATTAGGATTAAACTTGGAATTGGGATTGGGATTCGGATTGGCATGATGACGATGATGACAATGATGATAATGATCATGATGATTATGATTACGATTTCAATGACGGTTAGTATTGTGATTATAATAAGGATAATGGTAATGATGATTAGTATCAGAATTAGGATGACGATGACGGCGACGATAATAATAACAATTTCTCCTCTCGCTCTCTCGCTCATACATTGCGCATAGAGACAAACTCAAATAATAATCGATCGCTCCCTCATGTCATCGGCGGAGGGTATCCCTCGAGCCGCGGCGGACGACGCCTTACGCCATTGCGCGCGAACGTTAGAACGCAGAAAATTTCGCCCATAAAGCGCGCGGAACGGCCATAAAAGAAGCGAGGCGGACGATACATTTGAACGCTGGTACATCGGCGGTTCCCAGAGGGCGGGAGGGGAGCGGCGGCGGGGGGAGGGAGGGAGGGAAGGCAGCGGATGTAAGAGGTAGACGGTCCGCGGGCAAGACCTTAACGCTATGTCTTCACTTAACCCCTTGACCACGCGATGAGCAACATTTTTCCGACCGCGGGGAGTCGTCCTGGAACCCCTCCTTCGCCCCCCCCCCCTCCCCTCGACCCCTGCCTCCCGCTCCCCTTCCCATCGGGCGAATCGCTTCCGATTATTCGCGTCGGCGCGGTCGGCCTGGCGTTCCGACATCTCGGCGCTTCTATATTCCAGCTTTCATATTCTATATTCCGTAGCACGGTACGATGCGTGGCCGAGGCTGGAAGAAAAGAAAAAGCAAATTAATTACGATCGATCCGCGCGTCGATGGTGGACGCGAAAGATGGTCGTAAAAGAGCCGCCGGGTCGACCGGCTGACCCGAGGTCGAAGTCGAGGAGGCGCTCTACGACTGCACGCCGATGCGTGTTATGATCGCCGTTTTCGTCTTCGTCGTCGTGCGCGGTCGAGCGGGGAGCATCGACATCGAGTCTCGAAGCGAAAACTTCCTTTCGCTGTTTCTTCTCCTGTGCGCGCGCGCGCGCCAATCGGTCGTCCTCGATGCCGAGGAGCTGTCTGAGATTTTCCATCTTTTTACTGTCGAATCAGCAGGTCGGTTCGCTGAGCGATTAGATTCGGTAAGCTGCGAACGCCGCGAACGTAACACTCTTGTCTTACGGATCCGGAATTCCACGCGACCACTCTGGGGATTCTGCAGCCTTCTCGTGTTGCAAGACTGCTGAATACCTTGGTGTGCGTGCGTCTCTGTGTGTGTCTGTGTGCTTAACGTCCATTTAAAAATAACCCGCGCGGACGAGAAAGAAGTAACGGAGCGGAAATAAGCGGCAGAGCGGGCGACGTTGATACGCATGATATGTTCTCTAGATGTACGATACCCGAAGACGGAGAGCGAGCTCTTTGAATAAAAAAAGAAAAGTATTGCGCGATTCGTCGGACATCGATATTACTTGTCCGAGGTGCGTTTCCTTCCTCATCGATGCGATTGCTGACAGCGCGCGCTACCGGATCCATGTGAGTTCATCTCCCGATGAATATAACCTCGAATGACTCCCGTCTGTGATTGCAGCGTCATTGTGCAATGCCGTTTCGTCTCGCTCTCCTTTATCGAAACGGACAATGCTCGCGCGATGACGAATCCGGCAGACTTGCCGATGGCCACTTGAACGCGCTGATGCGCGCTTGCTTCTCGGCCGGAAAGATCCGCTTATTGGGTGATCTTTTCGCGAGGCGCGGAAATCACATTGTCGGCCTTTTTTCTTCTCTCGCTGAAGTCTTTCGTCGAGGTTTCAAGCAAGTCGTGTCTCTGGACGCGACGAGCACGTCACCATAATCCCGCGCGTTTGATTGTTTGATTCGTGTTTGACTTTCTGGTCGGCATTGGGTATCTTTCTTCCTGTCTCTGTAACGTCCAAGATACGCGAATCTCAGGTACACCAGTGCTAGCAGAACTAGAATCGTCAAAGCAGAGCTTCATGATGATCGCGTACTTGAGGAATTACCCATCCCATTTCGGACGTTGTCTGCTGGAATATCATACGTAACTAGTCTAAGACTAGCGCTACTAGCAAAAAAGAGAAGCCAAGTTCGATTTTCTTGCCCGATATTTTTGCAAACGCGATTCCAGAATGGTGCTCAAACGCCACATGTCTCCTTCAAATGACCGCTGCATGAATCACGACGCTGTTTTATTGATCAACGCTTTGGATTACGGGTTTCCGCTCCGAACGCTCGAATCGCCAATGCGCTCGGAGGTGAGACAAGATCCTAACCTCTACGTCAGCCGGGCATCTCTCATATATATCAGCGGAGATTTTGGGATCATCGACTGATACTTGACGATTTCACGACGGACGCTCGCTCGCTGGAAAGAAATCCCAGCTCGTGCGTGGATTTTTTCTCCGTCGTGTATACGCCAATGTATGAAGGCTAAAAGGAAAAAGAGACGGAAATAAAAGACACTCGACGGTAATATCGAGAGACGCTCGCCATGACGACGATGATGCCTCAGACCGGTACAGCAACGGTATCCTCGAGCGCGGTAGGATCAAACGGTGCGGTACAGATAGAAAGAAAAGCATAAGCAAGAGTGCGCCGCGAGCACTTTTCGATAAATTCAGGAATCGAGTCGCCGATTTTTTACCGCCACTCGAATGGGAAAATGGTGTTTTTGCCGGCCCTTCCGATCGAAACGGGAGCATTTATGCAATAAATATTGTCCCATTGTTGGCTCATTCGTACAGAACAAATTCATAGTCGAGCGGGTATCCCTGCCTTTCCTGCCTCGTTCCTTCAGCTTTGCATTTAGGCGGACAGTTTTCAGCACGATGCAGAAGATAGCTGTTGCTTTGACCTTGAGACTCAACGGACTCGAAAAAGATCGCTTGTTGATGTCAGTCCCCGACAGTCCCCGATTGTCTTTAAATCCGTAGAGGGGAACTACTTGGCGAAAGAAAAGAGAATCCCGGGTCTTTGCCTATATCGCTCTCTCTTTTTCTCCTCCGTTAAATTCCTGGAAACGTCACATACGCGCGCGCGCGCGCGCGCATATATCGTACAAACATATCGTATCCTGCGGAACGTTATGTATTTTTTGCACGAGGCGCAGCGGTCAGTGTCGCAGTGACACAGTCGCTGAAAAAAGACGCGCAGGACTTTCACCGAATCGTCGCGGAATCGAGGTGAACTCGCCTTACCGGTTTAAACGAAAAAATTAATACATGACCCAACAGCGGTCGAGAGCGACGGTGGCGGCGACAGTGGCAGTGGCTGCTGCGGCGACAGAGATCAGCGTCCGCGTCGCCGAGATAAAACGGCGTCCCGGTATCGGGAATCGGGTGCCACGAGTGCCAGGTAAAGACAACACACCGCTGGACAATCCGCCGCTCATCAGCAAAAAGCAATCGGCTGCTGGCATGAAATTTTCGGCTGCTTGTAAGGTGACCCGCCGACTCGTCCGGAGATCAGATTTTAACGGTGATTTCGACGCGAGCGTTCCTAAATATTCATCCGCTCCGCGGAATACGGAATACGGAATACCTTGCTCGTCTGATTATTCCCACAGCTGTTTGCTTTAGCCCGGACGACCATCCAGGTGCGACGTTACGCGCAACGATAATCGATAATCCTGCGTTGAATATGTTCGCAATGGCCCCGCGGTCTCGGCGGATAATTTCGATGAGTTTTCTGTATGAGTTTCTAATTAAAGCGCTTACGATGTTTCCGCAGAAGGTTCTTGGAATCGGAACGCAAGGCGCATAAATTAATTTCTATTGTCTGAAAGTTATTTAGACCTCGAAAAAGTTGAATCTTATTTATAGGAAAGTATTCGATTTTTTTTTATGTAAAATCGATGTCTCGATAGCTACGTAACATTTAAATTCTGTCTTTCTGTGACCTTGAAGAGTTCCTTGTGTTCAGAATACAGCGTTGCAAAGCTATCAATATAATCTCGAAAAATATTATTAAGAGGCAACAGTCGCCGGTAAAGTATTTTGTACTTGCCAGATAGTGCGTTTTATTCGCGTCTCCATTAAAACGTAAATATATGATTGTAAAGTAATATTTAATTATAATAATTTTATAGTTTTTATGTAAATTTAAGTATCGAAATATTCCGCATTATCTTGTGACACTTTATGCCACTTTTCAGGTAATCGTTTAATCGTAAAAGAAATTAGGAGGCATTCCGTCACAGGCATTTTTGTGCTTTTTTACGTAACTGAAATGCAGATTGTGGATCGATCAGAATAAATGAAAGTTTGTGAAGATTTGTAAAAAATGTTGACGCAGCAAAATCTCTCAACTCAGATCTAGTATTTAAATTTAGACTCAGTATTTAAATATGTCTTTAGTTCCTTTTGCTATGCGAACGCTATCGCATAGAACAGAAGTATTTCCTAACTTTTTTCAATGTACGATCTCCCCGATTGATCACTCAAATTGTCGTTGATAACGAATTGTAATTTCAATTATAAAAATTCATAACGCATAATGCTGTTTGTGTTTCACGCTAAAATCTCGATCTGAATGTCGGATTAGCGGTTCATGTAATATTTATCAGACATCTAAACCTGATTCTTTCCCCTTGAGATTGTATAAAGTTTTCTTTATATTTGTGTTACAAATTATGCTTATCAGACATCTAAACGTGATTCTTTTCTCTTGGGATTGTATACAGTTTTCTTTATATTTATATTACAGATTATTGTCAGACAACTAAACATGATTCTCTTCCTTTGTGTAAAGTTTTCTTTATATTTGTATTATATTGCATCTCTTATAACTCATGCAAACTGACCAAAGGCTTCCTTTAAACCGCGATGATAAAGACAGAATCATATCATACCATAATATTCTCCGTTTACTGATATTAAGCTGATGCGGAATCCATGAATCCTTCCTTTTCAGTTTTACTGAACTCAAATTCAATTTCGAAGAAACAGTTTCTCGAGTTACTCTCAACAGCAAGTTCCGTTCAACTTTGAGCCGAATCTTCTCGACTACTACTGATAATTATTTATCATCAGTTTTCTGTCTATAATTGTGGTCCTGATAACAGAGAATAGTTTCTGCCTCGGTTGAACTAATTCTTTCCTGAAACTTTTGAATTCTTTCGTACAACTTGCATGATTTGCTACTGCAAATTGCTTGACTTTTCGTCAAGAATCAAGGGAATCACGGCTGCTGGAAATCAGCAGCATATTCTTCGACCAAAGCGAAGCGAATAAGACGCAATGTCTGGACATATTAAGCCGAGTCTTTATCGGCGATCATCATGCATAACGCTATCTTCCGAAGTTACAATTCGCAGTACGTTCTTGAACATAATGAGGCCTGCAAGTTTTCAAAATGGCAATACGGCGGGAGAAATTTTAAAGCTATTGAAAACTGTTGAGCTCAAAGCTCAAACAAAACAAACAGTTTTCGCACGTAAGAGGAGCTTCGTGTACCGATTATGCTGACGCTGGCGAATGAGTATAATATCGAGGTTATAAACGAAACAGCCAAGGGCAGATACGAAAGGCGGAAGACGAGCGAGAAGGAAGTGTCGCGGAAGAGACTGCCGCTTCTTTTGTGCCGTCACAATGGTGTCCTCGTCGGAGAGGACGATGCAGTTCTGCTCGAGGCGGTTGCATTGAATTGCAGATCGCGCGCGGACAGATGGACACGTCCGTGGACGAACTCGCGATCCGCTTGTTGCGACAGCGAAAGGAAAGGAAAAAAGAGAGAGAGAGAGAGAGAGAGAGAGAGAGAGAGAGGAAAATGGAAAAAGAAACAAAAAAAGAACAGTGGAATATCCAGGAAACCCTTGGAGGATCTTGCGATCTCGATGACCATCTCCCATCTCGTATCCTTGCGATAGCTCGAGGATTTCCAGCGTCGTCCGCATTCTCGGATCTCTCCAAATGAAATTCCGAATGAAAAAGAAGAAGAAGAAGAAGAAGAAAAACAGGAGTTCGAGATGGAGGGGTTAGGAAACGGCGGGAGAAGGACGCGGCTTCTTAGATCTCTGATCTATCTCATCGGGCACTTCGCGATGACCTCCACATTCGATTGTTCGCTCGCTCGCGCACTGAGCAGCGGATTAATTTTTCCCGCGGATCGAGCGACTCTGCCGGATCTCTGCTTCTCACCTCCGCGTTTCTTCAAGCGCGAGGGTATCCGCGCCCGAGGTGTATCTCTTCGAGGGGTGTCCCTCGATACGGGATCAAGGGATGAAGGATCGGCGGCGATCGGATCTTTTGAAGAAAAAAATACCGCGTCAGCTATCAGCCCGCTCGTCGTTAGTCACGTGTGCCGTACGGCGCGGTCATTTGTCTTTGTTCACTTTGCGCACCCGGTGTCCGAGAAAACGCTCCGGCGTCTATTTGTTACGAAGGCGCAGCCACAAATCACTTGCTCTGGCCGCAACTCTCGTGCGGCGTTGTCCCCGTCGCCGAACTGTTTCTCGCGGGCTCGCGCTCGCGCATCTGCGACCAACCCCCTCCCTCCCCCCGGCCCGCGGCCCCCGTCCACCCCCCGCGGATATATTTAAACGCAATTACGAGCAAGCGGCCGCGCGGTAATCCCGCGCAACGCGCCGCGAGATTAACTGCTATACGTGCAAATCAGCGGACTGGAATCCGGAGACCGGCTCTCCTTTAGAGAAGGACTTACGGGACGAATTATAACCTGTAAACGCGGTGACTTTCGATGAGCGCGTGGCGTTGCGTCAAAACGGAATCCCGCAATCTGGGACATCGTCGTCGCGCGTACCCTCGATACGTTCGTGTTCAAAAGTTTCTTTTCTTGCATGCGCCACTACGTTCAGGAGGAACATACAGCGAACGTAACCTCAAAAAATAGCGTTACGCATGATGAGTGATGATAACGATTGGGCTTATATATCCAGACATTGCGTCTTATTTGCGCTTTGGCTGAAGAATATGCTGCTGAAGTCATGATTTCTTGACGAGAACGTCAAGCAGTAAATCATGTAACTTGCACAAAAGGATTCAAAAGTTTCAGGAAATTAGTTTGAAGCAGAAGCTATTCTTTGTTATCAGGATACTACTACTATAGATAGAACTATAGATAGAAAGCTGATGACAAATAATTATCGCAGTAGTCGGTTCAGCCGAAAAGGTTCAGTTCAAACTTGGATGGAACTTGCCGTTGAGAATAACTCGAGAAGCCATATTTTTTTATCTTTTTCTTTTTTCCGTATGACTTCTTAGGTCTCGGGAGAAATGTGGCTTCGCGTTTAATGAATGCCGCGTGTTCGCGGAGCAGGAAGAATTCGCGAATCACGCAGGTATTCTCGCCGGATAACCTGAACGCGCTCGGTATCTGCTAGCTCTAAAAAATTTTATCTAGAGATCTGCGTGGGATCTTTGAAAACTGTTACTATTCGATGATATTTTTTACAGTTTACGGGCATGTAACGGCATTCGTTCATGCTGGAAATCATATCACGCCGAGTTTATGGGATGCCGATGCGAACTTGATGGAAATGTGTTGAAAATTCCATACTAGTATAGTTAAAAATTTACGATTTAAGGAACCTCGACGATAGTGGATAAAAATTTGAACGATCATCGCCATGTTGTTATCGCTATTAGCGACGAGGAAGCAATTAATCGCGACAAAGTTGATCCGACGCGGTTATTAATTTTACCACCATCGTTCAATGACGATGACGTCATGTGCGCGTGCGTTTTTCGTCGATCTAGGTTAAGGCAGATAAAAGCAATTGATTCCTCATCTGTCGAAAGAAACAGAGCCGCGGGTGATGTGCAAGTAACGAATTAATAAACACCGGCTTGAAGCCGGACGATTCCAGTCGCTTCGGCTTGATCGGCGACGACGGCGCCGAAGACGCGCGAACTCGGACTTCTGCGGTAGCCCGCGATAAGGCTCCATTACTGAAATATCAGTTGTTTAACCCCGATGGAACTCCTTTGCCTCGTTCCCACCGGAATTTCTCCCTTTTGCTTCTCCTGACACCGCCTGCCCGCTTGCCTGCTTACTTGCCTGCTTGACTGTCGTGAAGTTGTCTATTTTCGTTCGTCCATTTCGCGCGGACTCCGCTCCGTGGCGCTCCTTTCGCTCCTTCTAGGTGGGCAATTTCGCTAACAGGATGCTAATGGAATGTGATTACATTATCCCGACGTATTTCGTACACTGATGCGCATCGTGTTCTCCGAGAAACCGATAGGAAAGAATCTTTCTTTATGTGGACGGTATTCCAATGCCGATTCTTACCTGAAAGATGAAGACCCGAGTACAGAAGCACGCTTCTACACTTCATACAATCTATCTGTAGCTTTTTCCGCGCTCTCGGCCTTGAATGTCCTGTCATCATCAAACGTGAAGCTAATTTGGATCTTGTCTTTCGTGCCTAGATCTCATCGAAATATTCCTATGCGAGATATGCCGAACAGGGAATAAAGGAACTGGATTCTCTCGGCCTGTTGTTTATCAATATTTGACGGGCTTTTGTCAAGCGCCGGCTGCCGTCGCATGATGTTAGGCCAGTTATTATTTGGACCGAACGGCAGGCAAAACTGGTTCGGTTGGGCAGTCGATGATATCAAAGAGATACCGACGAATGTCTCTCGTCCGCGATATTCGATTCTCCGCTTAGATAAATCGCCAAACAGTTTTTAATTAATCAAATCTCGTCTCGCGCGCGCGCGCGCAAGTGTCTGCTCGTTCGCTGCCTGCCGCTTTAGGGGAAATTCGAATTCCCCGGGAATCTGCCATTACGTTGTTTCCCGTTTCTAGTTACGGAATACGCGTTGCACGCCCGTTCGTTTCCTCGCGCGCCAGAATTTACGGCGACGCGCAGCTACGAGGGACACACTCGCGCTGCTGTTTAAGTAAACGAGCGCGAGGCCGGAACGGCGCCTCATAAATCTAGGGACGATTCGTCAAATGTTCCACGGGAAGAAGCAAAAGGGAATTTGGGAATTCGCCACACACGGTTTACGTCGTACGAGCTGCTGCTGTTCGGCCTGCATGTGTCCGCCTGGCTTTACGAACGTTTCAGCACACATTCCAACGTATACGTGTACCGGCCGACAGGACACGATTTGTCACGTGATCAGCCGACCGGTTGCTGTCACCGTGTCATCGTAGGCTTTCGATGATATCCGACCAGCTAAAAATGCTTTCGTTCCCAGCTGCCCCAAGTTCGTTATCTTCGCCTGTGAGGATTGTCGATCTCCTGATTCGGATCAAGAGACCATTCGCGATCTGGTCGAACGGACGTGCTGGATTTAAACGTGGGACTCAGAATTCAACAAGTTCCAAGTCGTCCAGAGGGAAACGTTCTTCCGCGCGAGCATCAGCTAAGAGATTCAATGCTGAGGAATCATCTAGGATCCCGCTAGCGTCTGCATCCGTGATGAATCACTCGAGCGGGCCACTGACTTTGGGGCATGTAAATATAGAGGCGGTGCGTTGTTCGACGTCTCGGCGTCTTGTTGCACCGAAAGAAGAATACCCAGACATTGTCTTCGTGGGCAAAAACGTTGTGTGCCGAGCCGCACGCCGTTCGTTTTTCTTGGCGCTCTTCAGAGCTCTCCGTCGTCGACTCAGCAAACAAACAACAGCTTTGTTCCACGGAGGATGCTCAGGAAGCAAACAATAAAGCGCGATGCCGCGACGGCGAGACGAGAAAATCGACGAGATTACATTGTTATGAATGCTAACTTTCCCGAATCATTCCGTTGTCGCGCGGAGTTTCAAGATCCATCAAGACTCCCTCTCAGTCGGAAGGACGGGCAGAACTCATTAATTAACGCGCTTCGCGCAACTTCCGGCATCGTTCATGCTCCGTGAACGCCCCTCGTAATTCGCGCTACGCGATCGCACGAGCGCGCGAAGTCGCGATAAAAGCTAATCGATCGCAATCCCAAGTCGGGATGGACTCCGATGCGATTGGCGAAGATTCGCGGCGAACTTCGCGCGGCCGCTAGGGAATTTGGCGTCGCGCCAGCCCGTCGAAGTGTACACCAGCGCCTATTACAGTTCTGTTATGACAGCAGGCTTCCTCCCCCTCTACCGCTCTGTTTCCTTAGATTAATGTCGAAGCGAATGTATCTGCTTCGAAGGTGGCGGCCGGTCGCAGCCCTAATTGAATCGGTAAACATCATAAATTAGGCGTAAGTAGCCTCGTGCCGGCATAAATCACTTTTAGTAGATGGTTTGTCATCTCGTCGCGCGAGCTTCTTTAATCTCGCCGGACCGACAAGATCGACGAAGCGAAGCGCCGCGCGACCGCCCTCTGGATTCTAAATTAAAGATGCTGCGCGAAGCTGTCGCGCGCACCCCTGCTTGCTTCCAGTTCCCTTTGATTCTTCGTGTACGCCGCCTAAACGCGAATAATTAGGCAATTCACGAAGTTCATCGATCAAACGCACAGCGCGATCCTCCTCGCATTCGTTCGCTTCGCTTGGTCTTCTTCGGGCGACTTCTTCAAGATTCCCGCAGATCGAGTCTCCAGTCGAGGTGCGAGACTCGTCTGGTTACAAAACGCAGATCATTACCACGCTGTCGCGGTTGCTCTTCTGGATTTGTGCAACGCTCGTTGCTGTTTTCTCTGGCACTTCAGCGTTCACCAGTTCGGCTTTATCCTTCGCGCAGGGATTCCAGATATCCTGTCCCGATGTTTGGTTTGCTACAAAAAAATACGCCCGCAATGTTCATAACCTTCTTTGCGTTTCACTCTTTTTCAGCGAGACGCGCCCGATGAATCTCTTCAGGCTCTTCGGTCCTCGTCTTCCCGGATTTCCAAACTCGAGGCGTTGTTTGGTCTTGAGCGTTTCTTCAGCCAATCGCTTCTAATTTCCATTTCCTCCTTCTGGCGTTGCAACGTGCGAGCATGAGCACTAAAAGCGTTCAGGTTCAGTTTCGGGAATCTTTCATCATCGAGTCACCAAACTAGAGATAGAGATCTCGCCTTCTTCTCGCAGAGAACTCTATTCTCATCTCTAGATTCTCGATGTCTGCGCGAACCTCTCAGGATCTCTCTTCCTCTCTCTCTCTTTCTCTCTCTCTCTCTCTCTCTCTCTATTTCTCTCACTCACCTGGGAGTCGGGCAGGGGAGGAGGGAGGGGTGACTACAAGTTTCCACGAGCCTAGCGGAGCCGCATGTGGCCCTAATTGCACGCACCGCGGCATCTGTATTATCCCGGGAAGCTGGAGAAGCGTTGGCGCCTTTGCGCAGGAGGACCTCTATATTAACTCACTTTGCGCCAACACCGCACCTCCCACATCAAATTAAGTCCACGTTGCGAACTCACTCTCGATTCCGACTCGCTGAATCCTAATCCGAGGGACCTGGCCTTGGCGTTCACTCGCGAGTCCTCGCGTGTGCGTTTCGCGCTCTTAAGCTGATCACGCTCTGGTTCTTGGCGAGATCATCAGTTGCCTCTTGAGGCAAAGGGAACCTCCGTGTCCCTGTGTGAGAATTCTTTTGCACGCTTGCTTGCGGTCGAAAGGTCGAGTTTCAGGAGCGCAAAGGTCGCAAACTAGCTTCCTTTTCCCTTCCTGCCTTATCTGCCATTCTGGACATCGTTGTCCGTGGAGTTTTGCTGTTTTCGTGCAACGGTTGCAACGCGAGTAGCACCAAGTCTACCAGCTTTAGAAAGTCATTCATCCGGACGCATTTAGCCTGGACACGTTTCGCTGTGCATTACCGACATGTCGCTTTTTACCACGGTGAGATCTCTCTCCCGCCTTTCCCTCTCGCTTGCTCTCTCTCTCTCTCTCTCTCTCTCTCTCTCTCTCTCTCTCTATTTCTCACAGTCCCCTTTTTCCTCCCGAGATCGCTTCAACGTTTCTCGGAGAGAGAGAGAGGGAGAACTGTCGTCTCCGTCATATATAATTTCTTTTCCCGCGCGGGCGCGGTCGGTTTAGATGGATACAAGACATTAACTCTGGCCGTCGTGCACATAATATGTTAATGTCACCGATGACAACCGGTCGTTTAATCACTTAACGCCTCCTTTGAATGCCAGAAAATCGCGTGCCGGGAATGATTCATCGGTCGCAACTCGGCGATTCTCTCTCTCTCTCTCTCCTCTAATCTCGGGATTCCTCTCGAATAGTCGCGGCAGCTGCCTACACCGCAGCGGCATTTTCATTTTTTACGTCCTCTTAATAAATCCATTACGAGCTCGGATCCACATCAGCCGCGGCGTGGGCGACGCACTTTTAACCGTTCTCGCGGTGGAAATGCCGCTCTTTTATGACATTCGACCCGCCGCGGCGGGTTTTGCAATTTGTCAATACGCTTTCGCGAAACCACGCGCGGAGCCCGCAGATTCCTCGGATGCTGGATTCCTTGGATCACCGGTGCAGAGAGAGAGAGAGAGAGAGAGAGAGAGAGAGAGAGAGGGGGGGGGGGGGTGAAAGCTCTCGATTCGCTCTTCATTCGCTCTCGGACTCTCCTTCAGCTCGGTGTCCCCCGGATCCCCCCCCCCCGTTGCCGTGGCTCCCACTTTTGGATTCTTCGCTCCGTTCAGAATTCTGCGGATTCCGCGCGACACGAGCGCGGGTTGCCGCGCTCAGGCGCCGCCGGCGAGATCAAAACGATCCGGGAAGGATCGCGTCGATGGATGATCAGGCGTGACATCTACAACGCGCTAATTACAAAGCTGATTACATTCTCGCGACGGAACTCGATTACGTTTCGACAAGCTAATATTATCGCGAGAGGCGTCCGCCACTGCTGCCGCGCGCGATGTATACAAATGGCGCCATTAATGTCGGCTCTCAGCTTCATCCGCTTTACAAGGCGAGCTCGCTCTTTTTGCCACAATAAGTTATGTACCGAAGAGGAGAAGAAACAAGGCGGACCGTGCCGCGTTGATTTCCCGTTCTTGGCCGCCGCTCTCGCGTTTCCGCGCGCCTCATGAATCCATCACGTCGCGATCCGATCGCCGAGCGAGATCGGCGAGTACCAACAATGAATGAACGAGTATGCGTAGGAGTGCGCGTGTGTATCTGTGTGTGCGAGGATCCGGGTGCGAAAGTTTAGCGAGCTCATTATCCCTCGCGCGCCACCAGACTCGTCGAGACTTTCGGGGACTTTCGGGGATATTGCTGTCATTTGGGGATATTTGTAGAAATCTCTTCTACAAATTAAGGGAAGGAAGTAAGGTGAGCACTTCTTCTTTTTCGCCTTCTTTTTCTGCTTCTTTTTCTTCTTATAGGACGATGTCCCGTGGACGATGTCCAGTTTGCCTGTTCTCCTCTGATGTTGGTATCCATCTCTCGCAACAACGTTTGGGAGGCCATCGAGGTGGCTTGGAGGCCAACTTTTGATTTCCCATTTCTTACAAGCCGGTTATCATTCATCCTGTTTACATGGTCTCTTCATGCTCGTCTCTTGATTCTGGCTCATCTTGTGACCTCGTCTTGGACCTCGCGAATGTTGCGAACGTCTTCGAATTTTATCCCGCAGAATATTGCCAGTGATGCACCTGGAGGTCCTCATTTCCATTGTAGGTGTTTGGTGGCGGTTGTTTCCGCTATTGTTTCAATGGCATAGGTCATTACAGGTCTCACACGAGTTTTATATATCCTTATCTTATTCCTCAAGCCTATGTACTCGTTTCTTCAAATTATATCGTCTAGACAGCCAAACATCATACTTGCTTTGATCGTCTGCGCCTGTACCTTTTCTTTCAGATTTCTATTACTGACCGGATGTTAGCTCCATGATATTTGATATCTTCATGACCTAGTCAACGCTTTTATATCGCCAGTTTGCAGCACTTTGATTCCTGACGATCACGAGGGGCTGAGTTTTGCACAGATATGGACGTATTATACTTTTCCGCTGTCATTTCGAAGCTGCGTCATTTCAAGTCTTTGCATATTGTCTTCATCCTCGGATATTATCATTGCATCATCGGCGTAGCAGAGTAGTACTTCTACTTCTCTGCCTCCCATTCTGTATGCTCTATCTGCACCTTTCGTTTCCTTGATAATCTCATCCATGATGACGTTCGACGTCATCATGAGAGACTTTGATTGGGCGAATCTGATTCAACGCCTAACGAATAGACTTACATGCTATGTCGGGCAGCGATCGAATCACACAAACCGCCTGTGCGACTGTGACTCGGACCGATCGATTGATCGAGGACAAAAAGGCTTCCAATTCGAGCTTACATAACATTTCGGCGGTATCAAGAGACAACTTGTTCCTTGCGCATCAAGAAGCATCTCCGATGCTTTGACGGAAAGAATTCACTAGCGAATAATAACAATCGCATTTAGAGGTTAGGCGGTTTCGATAGGCCGCCATTTCTTTTTGATTCGCCGATTGCACGCGCGCATCTTCCTTGCATTACTTCTGAACTGCCAGAACAAACGGGGAAGGTCAAAGTTTGAAGAATCGCCGACGGATCGCCCACAATTGCATCCTAATGGCATAGTGGGACCTCCGTCGACGACGGAAGACATAACCTTTCGCGTAGGAAAACCAATGCTACAAACTAGATAGCAATCTATCGTCGTATTCGGTGTTGCTATTCGCCTTCGTTTTAATGACTCGCTGCATTCTGGATCCTAGCCTGTTAATGGACCTCCTCGATTCCTCCCCGATTAAAATCTCGCGCGTCGGACGACCGGTCGCGCAATATATATACCAAAGTGTACGAGGGGCCTCGGGGTCTGACGTCAAGGAAGAGAAATCTCTAGATATCTGTAAACAGACAAGAAGAAGGATTGTCCGATTTTTCCTCAGAATGGTTAACCCCCTCTTCCCTCCCTCCCTCTCTCATTCTCTCTCTCTCTCTCTCTCTTTCTCTTTCTCTCTCACGCAGGTGGTCCGCTCGTGTCCGTCAAGACTGATCAAGGGCCGATACGGGGATAAACAGAAGTTACACCTCGGTGTAACACGCGCGGGGATTAACATAGCTGCGCGCGACGATCGACGTTTAAAGGCCGATCGCATTTCCATACCGGGTGGCGTTCGGTCCCATTCGGGCCCATTGGAGGGGGGCCCGTCGGCCCGCTTCGGTGCTCCACGCTGGTCTATATTTGCCCTCGGGCCGCGGGCCGGAGTCAGGCATTCGTGTTGTCCCCTTATCTATACATCTCGAGCGCAGCGGGCCCTCGCGGGCCCCGAAAACCGAAACTGCGGCCCCTCGGTCCTCCTCGGTCCTTTTCCTGCGGAGTTTGTCTCGGCAAGATTAAGCGTGGACTGCTTAATGCTCGTCTCGCCGTGGGACTTTGAGTCCTCTCCGTTCGGACGCGCGTTTATACTGTTTATGGATTTTTTTCTTCTTCTTCTTCTTATCGATTACCTTTGGATGTGGTCAATAGGAAAACATCGCACTTGGGACATATATTACGGGGGCCCCAGATACATCCTGTTAGAGACCATTTTCCACCGGAAAGATCGGGGGAGAACATTCACGGCTCCGCAACGTCAGGAGCTGGTGCGATAACTCGGATATCAGACTTTATTCAGACATGCAAAAGAGGTGCACGATTCGCATTGATATCAGGACCATCGAGAAACATCTTCCCGTAAATGCTCCTTTCTGATTCTTTGTATGTTGCAGTCACGTTCGAGGGCTCGCGTCTCTTCAAGAAATTAAACGATCGTGCGATGCTTTAATCTCCGATTCAGCTAAACTCAATAATCCGTCGATTGATTTATGAAACATAGTAGGACTGAACTGATCGCTGACTTGAATCTCGTTGAATATCTCGTCTTCGTCGAGAAGACGTACTACCGCATTGAATCATCTGCATTGGAATCAGGATCCTCGTTTGAAAGTAGACGGGACCGTATCAACAACGATAGCGCGCAACATGCGTACGTCAGGCCTTTGACAAAATACTTGGCCGGCGTTCGGCTTTATTAGCGGCTTCGCCGGGCATGATCGATGCAGATTCTCGCTGACGCGAATAGCTCGCGAAACCGCAACGCGCGCCTCGCGTAATTGAATGTATCCGAGAGGAGGCCGCGCCGGCATTAAAACGAACCGGCCCCGGCAGTGGCGGAGAGAAGGGAGAGGGGGGGAGGGGGCTACTCGCCCTCGGTCTCGCCCTCGTTCAGGATCAAAGGACGAGAGAGAGCGAGGAACGGAGACTCTAGGCGCATCTGTTTTTCATTCGTTTCCGAGCGCGGTTGATTTTCACGCGCGGGATTCCTCGCGTCCTCCTTCGCGCGCGATCCGCGCGCGTCTCACGGGGCAGGCACGGGGAGCAGGGGGGCGGGGCAACGGCAGGGGGGAGTGCGAATCTCGCCGGGAATGTCTCCTCATTAATAAAGAACAGAGAGGGAAGAACTAAAGGAGGAGGACGCGGACGCGCTCGCCCGCTCGGCTACGCTCGGCGGCAAACGCGAGCGGAATGCACGCAGCGTGCGTGCTTTCATCAATTTCGCGTGTCCCGCGGCACCCATTTCGCGCAGCTATTCCATTGACGAGCTGTCTGTCGGCAGGGGGTAAGGAGAGGGGAAGGAGACAGCGCGCGCGGGAAGGGCCGTGTATTTCGGGAGGAAAGTCTCGCGCGAGGAAGGCGCGAGCGCGGCGAACGCGACGAAGAGGAACAATCGCGACAAGTCCTCTAGGTCCTAGTAGAGAAGAGCAGAGGAGGGAGAAAGATAGCAGACTGTTCGAGTAACGGATGGGGGAGAGAGAACGCTCGCTCTGCTCTCCTATTTGGTTGCCCCTTCGGGGACGAGAAGGAGCTCTTCATCGTCCGAATATCGAAGATTTGTCGCTCGGCTTGCTCGCTCCATCCGAGCGAGCAGCCATCAAAGGCGCTTTGCCTTCACCTTTATTAACCCCTCCCCCCGACGTCTACCACCCTGTCCCGTTTGTTCCCTCACTGATGGTAATAATCATTTATTATCCGAGTAATAACGACCGCGCCGTCCGTGCTTGCGGAGTCGCGGAAATTAGGCTTTGTTTAAAAACTTCAGGTCCGCCGCGGCTCATAAACTTTGCTCGCTTCATCAGCCGAGCGAGTTTTCCCGCTCGAAAAACTTGGCCACAAAGCGTCCTTTCCTCTTCGCGCGGCCGCTTCACCCTTGCCCCAGCCGTGGGGTGGCTCGCTGCTCAATGAGGAGCGCAAGGGAATGTACTGCGAGGTCAACTTTGCTAGGTCTCTTCGCGGGGGCGAAGAGAGCGCCATGTTCGGAATGACTTTTCGTGGATGAAGAAATTACTGTTTCGCGTGAAGATATTTTTGCTGCTCTCTCCTTCCCTGTTACCACCCTACTTTTCTTCTAACCGCCCCCTCCCCTTCATTCTAATGAAGCGATGAAGACTGGAAAGCGGAAAAGGATTTCATAACCTCGAAAAATATTTAAGTTTGACGCAACGAGAGAAGAATCGATAACAGCTACGGTGCGTAGCTGTTCTGTACGAAAGCTCGTTGTACGAGGAATCTCACGAGCAACAAAACAAATGAAATTAGAATCGACGTTAATACGATCAGTCATCTGACGTGCTTGCTTGGAGGAATTTTCATGAAAGTGCATGGAAACTTACGCGCATAGCAAGCCCGATTCGCAGCTGATTCGTTAAAACCCGGAAGTGCGCGAGCTCGTTCGGCGAATTCTCCATTAATTGTCTTAGTCTCTCTCTCTCTCTCTCTCTCTCTCTCTCTCTCTCTCTCTCTCTCTCTCTCTCTCTCTCTCTCTCTTTTGTCTTTCTCTTCGCTTAGTCGTCTCCGTTAATTGAAATTCTTACCCAAGTACCCGCGCAAATAGAATTCACTGTTAATTGATCGAAAATTAACTCATTGAGTTATTATGCGTATTACGATAGGATGATGATCCGAGAATTCGAGGACTCAACAAGTCAACGGAGAAAATTCATTCAAGAATTAAAATTTCAAGCGAGCTTCAGAGACAGCCGCATCAGAGAAATCTGATGATTGTTAATTAGGAAACAAACGTAAATTATATTCTGAGCGAAAATATGCATCGGGAGCCGATTGAAAATTTTTCTTCCAATTATGATAATCGTCTTTTTAAATTGATAAACATTTAATTAACGATAATCGATTCGCGATTACGGTATTGGAATGATCGAAACAAATTGATTTCAGATTTATTCTCTTCCATTCGCCATCCGAGTTCTGTCTATCGATCTTAAAATAATCAGACACGCCATTTTGATAGCGTGTTTATTCGTATTTCTGTCTACTTTAATGTAATCTTTTTTTCTCAAAAGAAATTTCAAAATTATTGAAACAGGCTCAATTCTTATTATCTTGATATATTCCTGCAAAATCGTATCTCTATCCGCACAATTAGAGAAGAGAGGGAAACATAAGCCTCTAAAAATTAATAGCGCGTTTGTTCGTATTTCTATTTATTTTAACGTAATCTTTTCTTTCAAAAGAAATTTCGAAATTCTTCAAAGAGTTCTCAGCACTTGTTGTGTTAATATATTCCTGCAAACTGGTATCTCTATCCACACAATTAGGAAAGAGAGGAAACACAAGCCTCTAAAAATCGATAGCGCGTTTGTTCGTACTTTTGTCTATTTTAATTTAATCCTTTCTTCCAAAAGGAATTTCAAGATTCTTTAAAAAGTCTCAATTCTTATTGTTTTGGTATATCCCTGCAAAATGATATCTTCCTATCCGCGCGGGAGGAGAAGGGGGAGAAACGCAGGCCTCTAAAAATTCTGAACAAACACGCCTGCCGAGCGCGTCTCATTTTTTGCCCGACGAGATATCTCGCCCCCGTTTTTTTCCCCTCCCTATCCTCGCGCACGAAACGCCACGTCTAGACGGGTAATTGAAGAAACAAAGGCGGTTGCAATTATGCGTCCCACAATTACCGCGTCCGTGCGCCCCAAGAAATATGGCGGCTGGCTCATTGTGCCGCCGGTCGTCGACTCGTGTTCTTGATGGAATCGTTCGCGCGTAGGAAGTAAATCTGTAAATCGGCAATGATGTGAAATGTGCACGCGGTGCACTAGAGCGGTCAAGCTCGGGAGAGCATCCGAAAAATTATGTTTTTCTATACGAATTCTTCGATCCAACTCGTTTCCGTATAACAGCTCGATCAGCTCGATCGATTAAGAAACTTTGCGAATCGTGCACACAGATTGTTACTTTCCGATCGGGATTTATTCCTATTTTTCTACATATCTTCCTGTTGAAGTCGTTTGTCTCGTTGTTTGGATATCCGGCGATGTCCCCTCTTTGTCTTTATCTTGTCTGTCGCGGAGTGTCAACAAAATCTCCAAGATCAGCAGCGAGCTCTTCGCGAGCATTGAAATCTCATTTCTCTTAATGCTCGGAAGTACTTAATGCTCGAGAAGAGAGGAAGATCCGAGTTAAATTGAGCGAGTGGAGTGTATGCGGCGTTAACTGAAGTCTGATTTTCATGGCAATTCCGGGAGCTGTAGGCGAGCATTGATCACTGATGGAACAGCATTCCTCTCGCGCGTCCCGTTGTTCCTCGCGAATTATCGTCTTCAGCTTGTCAAAAGATGTTGCGTAATTCAACGCGTCGTTGCTCCTTTGATGTTTAGAGCGATGATAATCAAGCAACGATGGCTCTCTTCGCGTCTCAGGAAATTGACACAATGGCGTAATCTTTTTAGCTAATAAAGCGCGTTTGTCTCCCTCGGCGGTGGCGGCGATCTATCGCGATTTGCGATTGTTCCTTTGCCTCTAATGTTCAGCATCAAGCAATAAGGAACAAGCAATAAGCTTGTTAATAAAGTATAAAAAAAAAAGAAGAGTACAGAATTGGTCGTATTTCTGTGCCTTTTGTTTTTTCTTATTGCTTCTTTTTTCTTCACGGAGCTCCATTAGACGCTTTGTCGCCGCAGCGTTAAGAAATTGTGCCGTGCAGCTCGTGTATAAATAATTTTGAAGAAATTCAGGTTTACAGAAGCGTCTCTTTCTCTCTCAGTAAATCAATGTAAATCCATCGCGCGTATCATCAATCGGTTTGTTTATCATTATCGTCATTGAGGGCTGCTAAGCGACGCGCAGTCGCGCGGAAGATAACGCAGCAATATGTTCCCTCTTATTTCACTTCCCCTTCATGGACAGAGATATTTTCATTAGTCATGAAACGCAATGGACAGAGGGACGCTGGCATTGTCCGATGACTTAAGGATTGACCCGGGGACTGTCGATTCGTCACTGTCAGCTAGTGCAATGTCACGAGCGCCGAGATGAGACGAGCGATTATGAGAGTGAAAAATGATCCGCAAAAAGGTTCGGCGTTTCGTCTCCGCGTTCCCTTCAAGGCGGCCTTACTGGTCACCGGCCGGAAACTACGCGGTGATGTTTCTCGGCTCTTCGGCTTCGGGATATCGAGCATCGGAAGGTTACCAGAAAGCATCCCAGACGGAGGGACCGAGAGGAGTCAAACGCTCGACGAGTGTTCCTCAGGGTCTACCTGAGGACCGTTGAGAATCCGCATAAACCAAACAGGCCTTCCGGTAGGCAGTACCTCTCTGAAATACCTCCGCTCGCGTAACTGTACTCGCGTAACCGCACGATCCAGCCACCGATCCCTTCCTGGGATCAATATAGATGTTTCCGGGCTGCGGGGTGGATTTTTCGATGATCGCCGCGCTTCTGGAATGCACTTGCCGCTCCGGGCTCGCGGAGACAGCCGCGGTTCAAAGGTTAAGCAGAAAATGTCGTACGGGTAGCATACCGGAGGGGCGGGCCGGGGCGGCCGGGGGGAAGCTAGCTGAAGACGAAAGAGGCAAGATGCCCGCGAGGCATCGCGAGCTCGAGCTACCGGCGGAAGCTCTAAGCGCATATTAAAGAGGCTCGTAAAATCATAAGCATTCCGCGGTACTCGCTAATACGTCGACGAGCCTCGCATGTTGCCGTTCGCCGCTACACGCTCGGCGGTAATGAACGCGCGCCAGCGCTAATAAAGGGACGCGCGCGCGCCTTTCTCCAGCGCTGGGATTCGAATCGGCGCGAGGCGATCCGAAGCGAGCCCGAGCGCGTCGCGCGCGTGCTTTCGATATTTATCGAGAACGGTACGGTCGAAGCGGAATTCAAGGTTCCTCGGCTCTTCGCGCTTTTAATTCTTCGAACGCCATACGGGAAGAGAAATTTAAAAATTCCTCTTTATCGCAATTCATCATCGTCCATCTCACCTGGACCTTGACCCTCGTTAATTTCCTTCGGAATGTTTTTCCATCATCTTCTTATAACCGCATATTGATTTCACAAATTGAGCTACTCTGCTCTTGGCAGATCCCTCATTTCGCATGTACCCTCGAGACGTGATTCGAGAAGCCACCCCCTCACGAGGCGACACCAAAGTCGCTCACGCTGGAGTAACATTATTTATTTCTTGTTTCATTTCTTTGAGCTCGCTTCCTTGCTTGCGCCCACAATTGAGATTGGACAACTATGGCCTGCCGCTGGTACCGTTCCATTCAATCCCTGCGATATATTCCCTTATACGGTCATTCCGATCTCATCCCGCTTCCTGGTTCGCGAAGAATCGAGCGTCTCAGAGACGTCACAAATGCGGGAACAATCCTGTCGCCTGAAACGGTGTCAGGAATCAACGCAAGCAATTGTATTCCGGTCTCGAGATCGAGTGCTCGATCCATTAAAATTGAATGGGATTTCCCTCCAGCAAGAGCCACTTTCCGCCATTGAAACGCCTGTTGCGCCCTTTTTCCCGCCATTCAGCGGCATGGGCGTCGCTCTTTCAGGGCTCGCATGTTTTAGCGAGCACAAGAAATGTCAACGTCCACGAGAATTTCGAGAAAGACGGAAGACGAGCGCGTCTCGCAATTATCGCGTGAACGTTGTCTGCTGATCTGAATAATAACGCGCGTTATTTCGAAAAAAGCAAACCCGCCTTTACAGATATAACATAATTTACCCAAGACAATTTTTTCCTGTGAAACATAAACGTCTGTTTTATTAAATAATAATAATTATTATTATTATCATTATTACGGAATATTATAAGATGGACAAGATGGAAAATGAGAGATACCTACGCGTAAGCAAAAATTTGGATATTTTTCTGGTATTTTTCTAGCACTATCGTCGATAACCTATCCACGTCTTGTCTTGCGATTAATCGATTCGTCGATCAATGCCAGCGAGCGTGATCCGCGAGAATTTAATCGCCGCATTCCGTTACGCGGCAAAATCGAACGTGTATGTCGAGCAATCTTCTGGAATCCACGTGATCTTATGTTATTTATGATCCGCGGGCGCCATTGTTTCTTAACCTAGTCGCACTGTCGCTAGCGTAATGGGGGATTGGAGTAAGAAACTTCAAAGAACGATGCCGACACGCGAAAAATTTTACATCCTGCTTATTTCTATCGTAAAAACAATATTAAAGAAAGTAACATGTTCTGATGATTGTTATTGTTATTGCAAGACGAGCGATAGTTTTAATGTCTCTCAATGAGACTCACGCGGGGAGAGAGGCGCAAAGTTAGAGTTTCTGTTAATGTTTCTAGCTGTACTCTCTAGCTCTATTGCTCATATTATTACATATTATATTATTATATTATGATAGTTATATTTCGTTTACAATTATTTCTAATAATATAGAGATTAGATCTTAATGCTTCTTCGACACGAAATATGCCGTGAACTTTGATCAGTCGCCTTCGCGATCAACACGCTAGTGTTAATTCTAGTTCCGTTCTAATTCGTAAACGAAATATATCTACAAAAAAGAGAAACGCCGATTGATTTGTGGAGTCTTGATTGATTTCAAGATCCACGATAGCGCCGCTGTGCTCTTTACTCGCGTACTTGATTGTTGAACGTTCAAGTGCAAATTCGGTACTCTTAAAGTGACTTTGATCATAAGGCGATATTTTAAAATTACATGTTTTTCCATTCTCATAACATTTCCAAATGCCGACACCAATATCCCCAGAAGGCTATCGTGATAATTTAGCGCAACAGAAATACATGCCAGAAATAGCTACCGAAATTTATCGAAATTCGAAGATGACGAAGATCGCGACAGCTATTGGATGAAAGTCCTCCCAAAAAGCTGCCCGGCGAGCAATTTTAATTAATCCTCAACAATCGGTTTTCACATTTGATGACGTCAATTTTTTTATAATTCTGTTACACTTATCTCCAAACAGAATCAAAAAATTCTATTGCAATTATTCTATTGCAGAAATTTCTATAAAATCCCACTTATTATATTTATTTCACATTGGAAGATATATTCGGAATCATTTTATTCTTTATCTTATTTATAACAATTAACTTACAACATCCCTATATATTCAGAGACTCTGAATTATAGAAATCTGAGGGGGTTCAGAGATAGAGTTGATGGATTCATCGCACGCGCTCAGTTCGGAAGGCGAAGATGACGATATTCGATGCGAATCTTTGCTGATCATCAAGAGAGAAGATCAAATTATAGCATCGTTAATGAAAGATGGCTTGCGCGACAATTTTAATTACGGAAGATCCTGAGTAGATCCCAAGCAATCGTCGACATCGACCGCAAAACCTGATCGATGTCAAGAAAGTATTGTTTCGCGTGATATCAAGGACGCGATATATTATGAGATATATCCAGGTCAAACAATTGCTGTTCGATTAGCAAGAACTAATCCGTTTCAGCAATGAGTCGAAGCAAAAACGATTCGCCAGCCAGGAAGGTAGACGAGTCATCCCGCTTCGCGTTGCGGAAAGCAGGATTGTTCTTTGGTCTGGGAGACTCTGTCTTAAATGGCGTATTCGCCAAATTTCGCTTCCTTAAATTATCCCAGTCCAGCCTGGCTGATCATATCTCGCTGATGTTTATCTCTTCTCCTCTTCTTCTTCATCTTCATATTCTGTATTTTATCATCATGCTGATGTCCAACTCTCGCACCAACATTTGGGAGGCCGTCCAGATGGCTTGGAGGTGTTTGGTCTCCCATTTCTTGCGATTTTTGCCAGCCGGTTATCATCCATCCTGCTTACATGCTCATCTCCCGATTCTGACCCATCTTATGGCATCCTGCATGCTGCGAACATCTTCGTTGCGAATTCTATTTCGCAGAATGTTGCCAGTGATGCATCTGAAGGTCCTCATTTCCATTGTCCTTAGTAGGCGGTTGTTTCAATGGCTCATTATCAAGTTTTATGTATCCTTAGCTTGCTCTCTGAGCTGTGTTTATTTCTGTTGGAGATAAATCCGCCAAATTCCATATAAACGAAGACGTTGCATACAATTCGAGCTCACTTGCAGAAAGATTGTCGCCCTCTTGGCTTCTCCTGCAAGCTCAATGCAATTTTTATGCCGACCAACACGCGCACTTAGGCTGACTAAACTAGGTTGTCGAGATGTGGGACAATTATGTAGGCATGATTTTGTCATATCTCACGCGCGTCGCGCGATGATCGAGTCGTCTGAGCACGTTGCCGAGCCGCATCGGACCGTCGTCGACAGCAAGGTGTGCCGTGCAACGCGCTGCATTCCTCGGCGCTGTTCTGTTTTTAGTCTAGGATCGCCATTCTTTGCGACACGCGCATTGCTACGCTCAATCGTCCGCTATTTCGTGCGCACGTGTCTGCTCTCGGTGGCTGCTGGCGTACTCTGGGAATCCAGAAGCGCTGACGGTAAATCGAGCTATCAGTCACTGCGCCAACAAGGGAAGGTCAAAGAAATACCTTTCTCCGATTCTGATGCATTCCTATAAGCGCTTGTGCCGTTGAGATATTCAAGGAAAAAATCGAGCTTTCTTTTAATGCGATTTATTTATTCCAACACTTGTTGACGTTATTGTTATAAATCAAGGGATTAAATGTAAATAGCAAAACAGGATTTTTATGTGTCCATTTGTAGATCCGTATCGAGAGAGGAAGAGAAGGACAGATGTGTGGATTAGCGTTATAGAAGAGAGAAATTGTTAAATTCAGTTATTATATTTGCCATTGGAATTTTGTAACGGTGCCCGAAGAAGAGCATGTGACTAATTATTCACGCGAGAGAACAAGAGAATAAACAGATACGAAGAAACGGACGCGGAAAGAAAAGAGAGAGAGAGAGAGAGAGAGAGGGTTGTTTTTTCTGTTTTCTAACGTAATAAGATTCCTCGCTGCATTGAGACGCCGTCGAGTGCGTCCTCAATATCCTCTCGCATCGGGGATAATTGATCGGGCGGGGAAATGATTAACTCGCGGCGTGCGTTGAAGAAATTTCCGAGTTACATGAGAGAAAAGTTAGCTTCGATTGGTAGTAGCCTCACGCTGTTGTCGTCGAGCGTTCAATATTAATCGAACTGCTACGTACGACGCCGTAAAACGCGTTCTTGGATCTCCTCTGACCGACTCGCTCTCGCCATAAATCAAAGCTAGAAAACCGCGAGCGTGAGACTGACGATCGATTATTAGAATTCTCGCGTGGAGTCTGACGAAATCTTGAGGTTATGTCCGAGCCGTAAGCTGCACGAGTTTCGAATCCGCTAAAAGATCCGCTGCCAAATCGACGACAAAGATAAAGGACGTAGGAGGCAGCTACTACATTCTTGCAGAGTGCAACAATCCTGATTCTCGTTCTGATTCTCCGAACGGCTTAAAAGTAGCTCGACCTGAAACCATTCTAGGTTAGAAATCAGTATCGATCGCCATTTTCCGCGGCAATGTCAAAGGCAGGACGTCGCCGTTGAAACGCGACGTTGCGCCGCTCGATTGCGTTATTGATAGATAAAAACGCGAGTAACGCCGCGAGTCGACCTGTAACGGCAAAGAAAGAAAGAGAGAGCGAGAGAGAGAGAAGAAGAAGAAGAAGAAAAAAAGATACTAGGAAAAGAGAAAATTAAAAGAAAAGAAAAAGGCGAACGGTAGGAACGGTGAAACGTGCCGGCGACGCGGAACGCTTTTAGCGCTCTCTTATCAGAACTGATCCGATATGGTGACCAATAACGGCGGCTACCTACCGCAGCGTCCATTGGGTTATGCTCCCGCCAGTCGGGACCATTACCGGCTTATTACTATGTACCTCGGCAGCTTATTGAAAGTTCGCGGTCGAGCGTGTTGTCCAATAAAAACGCCGTGTTTACGTCCAGCTGCGACTCCTTGCCGTTGCCGCATTCCCCTCAGCGGCTCCCTCTACGTCTCCTTGTTCGGCATGTCTTTTAAGTTTTTCGATATTGGAGTCTCCCTTCGGAAGTATTCGCGGATATCTGATGTGTGCTAGGAAACGCGTAGGAAATGTTCCGATTGCTTTCTGCGACCTGTCCGTGATTAAGATCCTGGTCTGCTTCGAGAGGTTAGCTGTACAGCTGTTTCTTTAGCGCCTCTTTGATCCTCAGAATTCGGGAGCATCTTGGGTGTTCAGTCTGTTGTACGTTCGGGATTCGCAAACTGTCTCTTGGAGGCTTTTGGGAGTCTCTTAGCTTCTTCTGCTTCTACTTTATTGCCTTAATTCTCTTGAGATCGGGAAAGGGATCGGGAAAGCAATTTAAAAGGGACATCGATAAACGGATAGAGGAGATGAAGAGGCTGGGGCGAGAAAGAAAGCGGGAGGAGAACAGCGGTAACAAGCTGCCGCGGTAATTATCGCGTATCTTGCAATTTGTTTACCGGGCACGGCCATTCGTTGACGCGATTCTCCTATCTTCCACGAAGATGAGCGGCTCCACAGGGATCACGCCTATCGATAAGCCGCGCCGCAAGCAGACTACCTTCGCTTTTAAAAGCCTTCTTCATTAGCGGCCTTGCCAGATGGGACGCGATCTCGCCGCAGTTTTACCAATAAGTTACAATGGTACCGTTAACAACTGTCATTGATCTGTCGATCTCGCGCTGTCCGATTCCCATTAGCTCCAAGCATTTCTTTAACCTCTTTATCTTCCGCGCTCCGCGGTTCTCGAATAACCGGACTGCGAACGGATTCCCGACTAAGAATCAACTTCTTACAACCCAGTAGATGCGTCAGTAACGAGACAACGCCATTTGACTGAAGTAATCAGTCACATAATAATAACAATAATGATTCATTTAGTGATGTAAATTGTAAATACCATTTGGACCACAACGCTGGATATTGTAAATACATCTGGAAAGCTTTGATTTAATAAAAATATATATATATAGGTAAGATGAGTTAACCTCAATTTACAATTTATCGACAGATTAAGAAAGAAAAAAGAAATTTATCTGAAGAGATCTGAGAGCGTTGTGTTCCTTTAGCAATGAAACTTCAGGTTCCCTCGATCCCCGACTCTCCCCCTGCCCCTCTGTCTCATCTCGAGAAGAGAAGAGCGGGCTGGCTAATTGAAGCGCAATCATCAGCGTTGTCGCAATCGTCAGAGTTGATCATTGCCGCGGCATTGGAGCATTAGAGCGAAGAACCGGGCCAAGGACTAGCTCGGCGAGCTGGCGAGCACTTTTCGAGCCTCGAAACAGCGTCGACGGAGCGTTATCGTTCGCGGCGGTAACGAGCGCCGGCGTATGAGAATTCCGACACTTCCCCACGAATGAACCGACCCTATGAATTTCTCTCGCCGGGTATAATCGTAAAGCCGATAAATAGAGCCGGATTCCAACGAGCCGGAATCCGCCTAAACGGCGCGTCATTTCGATCATACTTACGCCTCTCGCTAATTAATTGAACGATTTACGTATCCTCGCATGGCGCACGGTTATCAGCTAACTGCATCCGCGTGGATGCAGCGGACGCATCAATCGGCGGACTCTTCCGCAACTCTGAGCCTCGTCACTCAATTAACACCTTGCGCGCGTACGCGCGCGAGACCGATCATTCAGAGATAATGCGGAAACGCTTTCTGACGCTTCGGTTTCCGGCGATCTTCTCTATGTCCCAAATGCATCGTGGGATGAGTGCCGCGTCGCTTTAGATACCCGAAATGCCTTTGATCATCGCCGCAGCGAGTCTCGCGGAAAATTCAGCGAGCTCGATCGTGGTCATCGCTAGTTTGATCGAGGATCGATAACGTTCTGCTAGTTCCTCCTAGACATAATGGGACTACTTGCGTCTTATGTCGACTCCGTGATCCTTGTGTGTGTGTGTGTGTGGGATAATGAAATTCGCATTTCAGATTCTGCAATGTCTCCCAGATAATCTCTAATCTCTTAGTTTCCCCCTTCTTCCTCCCTTTTTATGTATCCGGGAATCCCCTTTTGCCTGCTGCCTTCCACTTCCCGCATTCACGTCAGTTCGCTACTTCTGCGGCGCTTCAGCCAATCGTCCACCTAGCGGCGGCTGTACTCGGTGTCGCTTTATCTGCCGCGTAATAAGTCTGCTTCATAATAACAGTTAAGTGCTACCAGACATCCACAAATGAGTAAACGGTCCGCCACCCGCTGATAAGGGTATTCCGCCACGAGGAAGAAGCAGCGCCGGTATCCGTTTAATGCGTTCCGCCGCGGAGATACACCATGAATAATATCGTCGATTTCAGATATAAATGCAAACGCGTGTGCACACACGGTCCGGGTTGGTAACCGAAGGGTTACCTGCCCGCTACCCGAAGCGGATAGCGTCGCTGCCGCTGCTTGTCGTACCCGCGCCAAGTGATAAATAGTATCCCATAGAGCTCGCGATCACCACATCGCTTTCAGAGATCGAACCGATATCAGACTCCGCTAACTTTATCTCGCTAATTCTCCATCGGGAAAACTGGACTTGAACAAGAACCGCCCAAGAGAGATTCCGAAAATCTGGTAAACCGTATTAATGAGATTGACGTCTGATCTGCCTTATCTGAAATTGTTGAACGAGATCTTCGTAAAGCCGATAGCAGCAGCAGAGGAACGGTTACCTTCGAGATCCATCTTGGTAATTTAGTACGTGAACTCCAAATACAGAAAAAAAGATCTCGGGGCCAATACAGGACCAGGGGATTGGAAGGCAACGCGATACGTGGGAGAAGAGATCTATACGATACGCCATAATCCGCTGGAGATCTATAAGACAAAAGGGAAAGAAATAAAGATGCGCGCGGCCTCGGACCTTTCGTGAAATGACTCGACACCGACTGGAGGGACGACGGGCGGGAAGAAAGGGGAAGCGGGGTTGCGGAGTTGGGGGTTGGGGACATTGAGGAGGAAGAGAAGGAGGAAGAAGAAGAAGAAGAAGAAGAAGCAGCGAACGGACGCCGTGGAGAGAAACGGTCGGGCTTGCGCCTTGGAATGCTTTGAAAGGCCGCAAGCAGCTCTCTCTCTCTCTCTCTCTCTCTCTCTCTCTCTCTCTCTCTCTCTCTCTCTCTCTCTTCCTCGGCTAGAGCTCCTCGCTGGTCGTTGGAAGAGAAAAGAGAGAAAAAGCAAGAGAGGAAGAGAGGAGACTGTCGAGGACGGTCTTACTTCAATTAATTACCACATTGTCGTCCGGCCGACCGGCGTCGGATGTTTCACCGTGGTAATCTATGGAAGACCTGCTCCTTGATTTAATCTCCTCCCCCTCCCCCTCTTCGCCTCTTCCCCTGAATCCCGCGCGGGCAATGATTTTCGTGCGAAATAAACAGTTTTCTTGCTTCGTGCGCAAGATTGGGATCGAGATCGAGTATCGGCGGACGTCGCGACGCTGCACGTTCGATTATGCTAATCATAATAATCGAACTTAGACGCTAATGATTCGGGATTTTTATCCGTTCATGTTGCCCTCGCTTCAATCGTAGACGAGCTCCGGGATCGATGGAGCTCGACGTTCATGACTTCCAAAAAAAAATGGAAGCCGAAATCAATCTGGCGCGAGCCAGATTCGTAATTAGCGCGGTAATCCGCGCACGAGAATTGGGAATTGAGAACTGATGCGCGCGACATTCTTGACGCTTTGATAGATTTGACGTGAACGCCATCGGAAAGCACAAAGAGCGCCGCTTTGTCAGCAGTGCGCGTGCGCGATCGCGCGCGCCGAATCGCGTCGGTATCGATCATGCGCGAACGAACACGATCAAGCGAGCCTGCCGACTCGCTTAGCGCTGCTCGCGGCGGATGTGCGCGCCGAGTTTAAGGCGCCCCTTTCATCGCGAGCCGCCTACCAATCGGCAGTCACGGGGACCACGATGACAAGCGGTATACCTTCATTCGACGGCGCGTACCCGCGCGGGTCATCGTTCGTCGTCACTTCTTGCAGGCGGCGCGGTACTACCGCGTCTTGGAACGCCGACGGCTCTCGCCGAGTTTATTGGAGTATATAACGATAGCATCTCTCTCGGACGGCACGCTCGTACGTCTCTCTTCTTCCTCCTCCTCCTCCTCCTCCTCCTCCTCCTCCGCCCCCCCTCCTCCTCCTCCGCCCCCCTCCTCCTCCTCCTCCTCCTCCTCCTCCTCCTCCTTGTTCTCCTTCCTCCCTTTTCTTTTCCCTCTTTTCTTCCCTTTCTTCTTCCCTCTCCTTTTCTTCTTCCTCTTCTTCCTCTTCTTCTTTTCTTCCTCCTCATCGTTCGCTTCTTCGTTCGGCACGCCCTTCCGTGCTGACCGCCGACGCATACGTCAGCGTCAGTTTATTTCCGTGTAGCATTCCGTGATGCATGCTCATAATCGGCCAGGCGAGGTGCAGCGAGATACGCGAGGTCATTCTCCGATGTTGACGAAGGAGCAAGGATTCGCGGCGATTCGTTGAACATCGACATGCGCGTTTCTGTTTTGACGCGCGCGAAAGGAGTCGAATCAAGAGGAGCCGTCATCGCGCGGCCATCGTCACGTCGACCTTCGTCACGGTCGTTACTCGTGCTCAGTCGCGCTGAGACTGGGAAGATCCGGAATAGCATGGAAATGATACTTGATGTCGATTGTCGATTGTCAATTGTCAATTGTTGTCTATATTCATTATCTGTCCTCCTCTTTATCGCTCTTCTTGTATCTCGTTGTCTTCCCTCTTCTCTCAGAAGCTATTCTAACCTAACCTCTCTTCCTTTGATTCCTCTGAAACTTTATTCTCTATCATCTCTATTTTATCTCTATTTTATCTCTATCATCATCTTTATTCTCTATCTTCTCTATCTTCTCTATCATCTCTTCCTTGCCTTTGTACCATTTCTCTCTCGCTGTTTTTCTTCCTTTTGTGCTCTATATAATGTACAGTCCCCAAATTTCACCGTCATCCAAATGTCACCCAAAAGAAGCTACATTAGCGCGTCAGGTACAAGATTCTAGCGCTTTGCGGGATTCGTGAGTAACGGAAGGAATCTTTCTTATTCGACATCCAAGATAAGCCGGAGAATGAGACTCTTCGTTGTCCGTTTAACGCATCTAGATAAATATTTCGCACTTGCATCCGCTTGAGGGAAATGCGCGACAATGCGCGAGAGAGGATCGAATGACTCGATGGGGCGCCGAACGATCGTGGCGTGCGAACAATGCGTGGAAGTCAACGTCGCCATTTCCGTCACATCCTGTCCGTCGCGATCTCTTTATATAGCACGCGAGGAAACGCAGGGAGCGACCGATGTCACGCGGAAAATCTCCGCTATTGCCGGTATTTATGTGGCTCGTCGTCATCGCGATCATTGCGACGCAAAGTTCGATCTCCTCTCGATTCTCGCTCGCGAGAATTCGCCCTTCTCGAGAATCTTTTGCCGATCGACCGCCTCGGCCTTTAGCGCTCCTGATCTTTCATCATCGAATCTGGCGATCGACAACACAAATCATCACACAGCGAAATAGATGCGCGGACGCGCACGCGTTCAATATCGATGCATGATGATATCGGATATTCCCTCATCTTGCCTCTCTACGCTTCTTGTCTTCCCTACCTAACCTAACCTAACCTCTTCTTTCCTCCTTTGAGCCTTCTGTAGCTCTCTGACATTTTCTTCCATGCTTTCAGTCTTCCTTGATCTTCTCCTTCTCTCTCTCTCTCTCTCTCTCTCTCTCTCTCTCTCTCTCTCTCTCTCT
>JAHMML010000029.1:582330-712206 GCA_020341155.1 Eciton burchellii | reverse complement strand
CTCTCTCTCTCTCTCTCTCTCTCTCTCTCTCTCTCTCTCTCTCTCTCTCTCTCTCTCTCTCTCTCTCTCTCTCTCTCTCTCTCCCTCTCCCTCCCTCTTTTTTGGCTATATTCGTGCCATTTTTTTCCTCTCTTTCTTTTCTTCTTTCTTCCCTCTATCCAACCTGTCCAGTGTCTAAATTTCGCTATCATCCAAATGCGCTGTTGTTTGTCGACAGCTTCGATTTACGCGTTTATGCATGTCATAGTCGTGTAAATTCAAGATCTCTGGGAATATTTCTTCTTCTTCTTCTTGCAGAACTATGTCCTATATTTTATCCAGTGTGCCTGTTCTTCCGCGATGCTGATGTCCAACTCTCGTCCACCAACAGGAGACCGTCCAAGTGGCTTGGAGGTGTTGGTCTCCCATTTCTTGCGATTTTTTCCAGCCGGTTATCATCCATCCTGTTTACATGCTCGTCTCTTGATTCTGACATCTTGGATACTGTGAACGTCTTCGTTGCGAATTGTATTTCGCAGAATGTTGCACCGTAGTGATGCACCTTAAAGTCCTCATTTATGTTGCTCTTAGGCATTTGGTGACAGTTGTTTCCGCTCTTGTTTTAATAACATAAGTCATTACATATCTTTATCTTGCTCTTTAAGCTCGTATACTTGTTTCTTCGTATTATATTGTGTAAGCAGACATCATGGTTGCCTAGAGATAATACTTGGAGATAAAAATTATTGAAAGAGAGGAGGTAGAGGCGGGAATGCGTGAAACTCTTGAAAATATCCTGATTATTTAATGTTTTGGATTTTGTTAACGCGCCTTCGTAGTTTCGCGCAATATTTTTATTTGTTTGGGAGAATGTTCAGTAAAAATGAGAGTCGTTAGAGAACAACCAGTCCTCTTTAATCGTCAAATTATTTAATAGTTGAAATCCTTAACAGATTTCAAGAAGTGGAGATTGCTGCGATTCTGCGGCAATTTTCCACACTTCTCTCTTTAACTGTCTCCCGCATTCAATATCCATTGAATGATCGTAATGATCAGCATGCCGATGTAGGTCGCGTCATTAAAGGGATCAACTAGCTGCTAACAATTGCTTGTTGATCAATTAATTGATATCAGTTAATCATAAATTGATACTCGAGTTGTTAATCGACATCGTGATAGAGTGCGTTTGCATAAATGCTTTCCTGATAAATCGCCAAATGAAAGAGAGAGAGAGAGAGAGAGAGAGAGAGAGAGAGAGAGAGAGAGAGAGAGAGAGAGAGAGAGAGAGAGAGAAGAGAGAGGCGGGTAGATTCATCTACCTTAAACTAATTATTCTTAATTTCTACCTGTCATCAGTCCCGTTTCATCACAAAGACAATCGATGCTGCTCCGGCTAGCACCGGCAAAAGTCCAGCTGGAATATAGTTTTGCGTGCAAATCTCGGCATCTGAAAACCATCCAAAAGAACCGATGACACGCTCGAGAATCTAAAAGACGCGAGATCAGGAATACATCTACCTATCTCACTCGCGAATACGCGTTTTTCACATTTTCGACGTGAAAAACGGCGGGGAGAAAATTGGGAATCCCGAGGGCGAATCGCGCGCGGGAAATTCGAACGGGCGATATTGATCCGTTCTTCTCGTTGCAGTTGAACGTTCACCAAAGATCCCTGGAGGCAGCCAGCATCGAGCTCTGCGGCGCCGGCGGAAGCGTGCCTCAAGGTCAACCGAGCAGCGCGGGCTCGGTAGGATCCGCGCCGAGTCCTGCGTCGCCAAGGCCGACGCCGCAATCGCGGCCGCCCCTCTCCGCCACCACCTCGCAGCCCTCGCGAACGTTGGATGACGATAGATCGACGGATGGTGAGAGGATTTTCAAGAGCCTACAGGGTGCTCCCGTTCTCATCCCTTCTCATGTAATCAAACGTGCCCGATTCGCAGGCGTGGGCGCCGCCACCACCAACGAGGACTCCGACGATGGCGAGAGCAGGGCGCAGTACGTGAACGCCAACTGCGTCGTGTTCACGCATTACCGAGGCGACGCTGCGTCCGAGGTGGAGGAACACTTTCAGAGAGCCCTCGCTCACGACAAGTTGAAGGGTGAGTCCCTCGATAATCGGGATTCGGATCAGGACCTGATCGTCGCGGATCAGACTCGCGTCGCAGGACTCGTCCGATTTCGGGACGAATCTCTCCCGAATCTCGGAAGAAGCGTTCCCTCTCGCCCGGAAGGCTAATAAAGTACGCCATTAGGCCGGCGACAGGGATAACAAGCCCCGTGACAATCGCAGCCCGCTCGTGCTTGCGCCGACACGAGAAACGCGGCCGCGGCGGAGAGGAAAGAGCCGAAGGAAACGTCCCGGCGCGCCGCACGCAGCAGAGCCAGTCGAAGCGGGGACCAGCGAAGGGTGGTTGGGGTGGTTGGGGGGGAGGGATGGTCGGCGCGCGAGCGGATTTGGCAAGCGATCGGCGGGCAGGCCTCTCGTCTATATCGGTGTCTCGTTTAAAGGCCGCATTTACGGCCGCGGTGTGCCGAGTATCGGTTCACCAGCCTGCTTAGAATTCAAGACAACGCAACCTAATTGTTACGCCTTTGAGCCCCCTCCCGCCCTCCGCCCTCCTAGTTCCTCCGCCCCTTGCCGCGCGCGCGTCGTTAAGTTCTCGCGACCGCGCTCGCACGGAAGGTAAATTAAGAGCTTCTGCGCTCGGAAAAGAGGAGCGACGTCGGGGAGGAGGACGAGGAGAGGTGGGGAGGGGGGGAGAGGGGACTCGCGGAGAGACATTGTGCGAGGGACCAGGGAGGAGGGTTGGGGGCGAGCGTGGAGGGGCGAGATCAGGCGCGGGACGGTTTTAGCCGTTGGAATGTCGGGTAACGTACGTACAAGGACTGAACGGCTTTGAGATTAAACGCGCGCGCTGCCAAAGCGACGAGGGAGGGGGAGGGAGGGTGGCTGGAATAGCGGAGGGGGTGAGGAGGAAGTTACTTTTGGAATTAAAAAGGAATCCGGGCTGATCGACTCGGAACAATGGAGCGGAGTGGCGATTTGCGGCGGACGGGGGAATCGTTGCTGCAAAATGGCAGCGAATTATGTTACCCGCGCGAATTATGTTAACGAGGGAAATCATTCTCCCAGCGGGGGAAGAAGGGGGGGGGAGGGGAGTGAGACGCGCGACCGAGGCGACGACCCTTCGACAAAGCCAATGTGAATGTCGATTTTAGCGAGAATTGGCATCGATGAGCGATGCATGATTAATGCTAAACATTGCGTCATTCAGACCTCCTTGTCGCTTGTGATTCTTGAAATTTCAAGGTCATCCTCAGTCTCCGATCGATATTGATTCGAAGTCGCAGATAACGTGGACGCGTATTTGAATCCGACGTTGAACAGGACAAGTTCGACGAATCTGTCCAGCTTATGTTGCATCTGATTGAATATTCGATTTAATATTCAATTTGAATTTAGATTCATGGTCTCAGCAACTTTCAGCAACGTAAATATGGGGAATGTTGTTATTATTATCACTATCGGTCGCTGAGGGATTCGAGATAGTTTCAAACGTTCGATGCTTCAATATTCACGCGAGAGGCATCGCGGAAAGACACGAACCGCGTCGAGATTCCGACTGGTCCATTTAGGATAAAATTGAAAGGTTTTCTTGCTGAAAGGCAGACTTATTCATGCATGGCGATATCACTTTGCCCGATCGAGCATTTTTGGAGAACTAGTCGCGGTTGTTTCATACAGTGCGCTCAATGAAGAAGCTGACCTCTGACATGCCACTTTTGACGTGTCCCACATGCGTGAGGAGATCCTTTTGTCATACTGACACATCCCCCTTTTACGCATTTAATAAATCTCAACCGTATTAGCTCGCAGCAGTTCGTTTAGACACGCTGCTCTGTTTGCTCGGCGACTTGGAGCGAGTGGCGCGCGTGAAATCCTCCTCCAAGCTCGGCAAGAAATAACCTCGACGAGCCGAAGCACCGGCGGGCATCTCTTGGTTTCCGGGATTCAATTCCGGGACATCGGATTCCAGATTGACAATCGAGATGAAGCGACAGAAAACGTTTCGGCCACGCCGAGCATCTCTTCGAGATACTTCGAGAGCTGAATATCGGGTCGGTGGTATCTAAAGGAGATTTCTTGGAGGGGGAGGGCGAGAGGGCAAATGTCGACTCGCGTTTCGTGGTTTCATCGAAAGAAAGTCGCCCTCTTCGCGGAGCGCACAGCCACGTTTGCACCGAGCGACACGCGCTCTCCTCTTCGTCAAGCTATCGAGATGGCAAGAAACCTTCCTGCTTGCGTCAAAACGAAACGTACAAGACAGATTAACTGTGCACACAAATGTGCAACGTATCGCATCGAGAAGAAGGCTGACGCGTCGCTTTACACATAACGCACTTAATTTCCAATTATTTGGTCCAATTTGACCAAGTTGGACGAAATCAAATCGACCGACAAAAATCCACTCGGCTCCGTACATCATACAGAAAGAAAGGCTCTTGCTGAAGTGAAATGCAATGTGGGCGACGCTTGATCCATGCCTCGATCTCGATGCTGCGGAGATAGTTCGTTTTCAACGTTAATCATCATGTATGAATTGTGGACTGCAACGGCTGGAACGATCTCGTTTCGTAACAGCCTTCCGTTTCAGGCGCTATCGATTCTTCAGGATTTTTCCAAGTGCGCGTAAGATCCCCGGAAAGAGGGAAGCTTTCCATACGTGAACGCGTGGTGATTGTTGGCGATGAAAGTCACTTCCGCCTTTCCTCAGATGCGTTCCGCATCGAATATTTGAATTTAATTGCTCCGCTATCGCGGTATCGCTATCGGGATCGCTGATGGTAAAGCGGAGATTATTATCGTTGCGACAGGAAGTCGGTCACAAAACGCGATAATTTTCCATTCACTGTTGCTGTCGCGTCTGAGATCTGGCATACCACGGAAGCCAAAGAAGCTTTGAACAAAGAATTCGAAAAGAAGAATTGACATCTAAACGCTGTTGAGAATCATCGGGATTGACTCGCGCCGGGTTGACAATCCGGGATCCACCGATCACCCGGTTCTTTCTCGATTCTGCCTCTTCCGAGGAAGAAATTCGTAACATACGCTGCCACCTCAAGCGTGACGAATTCAGCAATCCGGAAGAAGAAAACGGAAGAAGGGACATTCCTCTCGGCTGATCGCTTCTCAATTACGCTGTTAATCATCGCGCGATACAATACGCTGCATGTCCTTCGCGCGTCCTTCAAGAAAAGCAAGACGCCCCTAATTGCGAGAGAAGCGCGCGCGCATGCGCGCGCTTGCTCGCTCGCTCGCTCGTTGCTGATTATAATGTCGGCCCTTTCTGACATTCTTCAGGAACACGCCGGGGTACTTATTGGCGAATCAGGCTTCGACAACCCTYCCYCCCCCYCCCCMCCCMCGCYCCTCCTGCCCCATCGTCGCGCGCGCGCGCGCGCCCCTCCCCCTCCCACCCGCCCCTCGCCCCTCGTTCCCCTTCGCGCGCAGAGCGATACCCTTTCTCTGTCCGGTCGCGGCAGAGTCGGCAAAGAAGAAAGCCAGCCGCGGACGGTCGACACTCTGTTTCTTTAATTGCGTTAATAAATAAAGGACAGTCGGCGAACCGGGAACGAGGTAGATACTAGGAAAAGAAGAGAAACAGACAGAGAGGGAGAGAGAGAGAGAGAGAGAGAGAGGGGATCGAAAGCGGTCCCACGGTGCCTCGCGATTGTACCATCGGGTCTCTCAAAGATCAAAGGATCATACTCGCGATCGTGCAAACAATCGCGAAGATTCTCTCGATCGTCGGTCAGTCATTTATTCGAAAATGTCTGCTATATTGTGCGAACCGACTGGCGAAATCCGTGTCTGCATTTAATCTCGTTAAGCTAACCCATTTTTTACACTACCGAGCCGATCTCTAATTTTGCTGATAAGCTCGTGGAGCAGCTCCCGGAAGGTTTATTGCGCGAACCGCGTTATCCGATCGCGTGGCGGTTTCATCTCGTTCCCACATCGCGCGTCTCTCTTCCGATGAATGCTTCACGGATTAATTCTGATAGCAGAGCTATCAGAACCGGCCGCGGCAGAACGTAAATCCGGTTTATGAGCTCTTTGCGCAGGGTCTTCCAGAGTAGTCTGTGACCGATTTATTAAATTGTTCTTATCATAGAACGTCAGTGTATATCGGAATCCATCAAAGAGATTGTTGCGTATATTGCGCGCAGTAAAGATGCATATCGATATCGCGACATGAAAAAATTTTGCACTAAAGAGAGATCATTTCATAGATTCTTAGAGATCGGTTTCACTTTTACAACGATCAATCCGCATATTTTATTTCAATAATATAACAATGATAATTGCATCATTAGCATATCGTACTGTCATCATGACACGTATACGTACACACACATAGGCGCGCATAGACACATTTGATCAATTCTGCGATGTTTTTCTACATTTGTCATTATTTTATATAATTATTTCATGTTATTATACATAACATTATATTATACAATTATATTGATAATATAATATTATTAATCAAATTAAATTAAATTAAATTACATTATATATATATAATAAATAATGAAAATATATAATAAATGAATATATAAATATATACATAATCACAAAATAAAATATTACAACATGTATAACATATTACTTACACGCATGTAATACATCGTACTATTAGACAGTTTATAAAATAGTTATATTTATTTATTAAATTACGCATTATCCGAGATAATTTGCAATTCGGCAAGAGCAATTCGGTTGACCGAGTTGCGCAACTTTATTGAAATATTCCGTGTTCTCGTTCCCACGGAGCGCAGAGGGGACCTTTACCGAACCGGCGGCCAGTATCCCACGGGATCGAATCGGCGAACGGCAGAGGAGTACCGCTCGGTTGTTTTACAAGCGGCCACTCCGAAGTCAGAAGCTCGTCGCCGTGTATCCTCCCGCGATCTTCCCCTGCGCGATCTCGTTCACGTTAGATTCCTTTCCTTTTCACCACCTTTTTCTTTTCTCTCGCTCTTTTGCTTTTCCTTCTTCCTTCTTCTTCTTCTTCTTCTTCTTCTTCGTGTTCTTCTTCTTCTTCTCTTGCTGATCGCCGGCCGGCCAATCGAAATCGCGCGCGAGACCACGTCTACGATTTATGCCCTCTAATTCCCTCCCCGCGCGCGCATGTAGACGCACACACGCGCCTTTTATCGCCAAGTAACCGAGTACCTCTGATCAACATGCAAGAGGAGACTCATAACTGCTGCCAATTCGTCACGAGCCGCTGATGATCCGGACAGTCGAGCGTTATCGCGTTATCTCGCCTGTTAGCGGCAGAGCTTTCGCGTGGAATCCATTCCCAAGAGAGTAGAGCAGGCGGGGGAGGGGCTGAAGAGAGTTATCTTTCGGTGGAAGAAGGAAGAGCAGGTCCATCGATGGTGAAATTCATCGCCTCGGAGATGATGGACACCCTGGTCTTTGAATTATTCACGATTGTTGTTCGTGGGACAACAGCGGACAACATTCGTTTCTTTCCCTAATCTGCGTTTCATTCGCCGATCGGCAGCCAAATGAGAGATCTGGGTGGCGATGTTTACAGCAACGACAGCAACACTCGCAGTACGAGCAGCGCGACTATGCCGACTATTAAGTGATTAAAAACGCGGGACTCGCGATCGATGCGCCGGGAGGGCAAAATCGGAATCACTCGGGCGGCAGGAGAAGGGGAGTCCCCTGCTCTGCTCCAGTTCCCCCCCTCACGCTTTCTCTCATGAGGCGATCGTCTGCCGTACGCGCGTGCTTGCTTGCTGCGCGTTTCTTTGCCGCGCGAACCATTAGAAGCGCGCGCGCAGGCGCGTTGCTCACCGAGCATTGTCTACTTTTGTTTTTTTTCTTCTTCTCATTGCAGAAAATATCTCCCCTATGTCCATGAGGAACTTTCCCCCTTCCTTTTGGAATAGCCAGCATCCCGGTGACGTCTACGAGTACTCGACGGATCCGTGGCATCCGCATTACTCGCAGTACCACCACAGGTCAGTATTACCGATCGTCATTCTTTTCTATGTGAATCTGCTGTCTGCCTGTCTGTCTGTCTATCTGCCTGTCTATTTGTCTGTCTGTCTGTCTGTTCTCTCTCTCTCTTTGCTTTTCCGTTTTACGTAAATGGCGTTCCTTTTCCCGCCTTAATAGGCATCTTTCATAATGTTGCGGATGATATCGATGCGTTCTACGTTGAATTTCTTAGACGTGCGCGCAAGCAACTATCGCATGTAACTGCAGTTTTTCCTAGCCATCATACGCCATTGCCGTCATAGAGCCGAGTTCACATCAGATGGTTTTTGATTTTCGAATGCTCGAGGCGGCAATTCGAGCAGGCAATTCAGAATGTAGAATATTTAGGTTATAAAGTAGATTAGAATTTATTCATTTATTCATTCATTCATTATTCACATCGAGAAAGACAGATATGCTTCAAATGTAAATCGATTGATATCAATTAATCAAAGTTTAATTGAAATATGTGCGATATTATTATCAACGAGATCGAATTCGCGAACGGATAATCGCTCGATCATCATTATTCTTTCGCTTGCATAATTGCCTCAAACCATCGCTTCTTCCGTAACGTCGTAACTTTTATGGCCCCTATCGCATTTGCTGTTACGCGATGTTCAAAGTCCGCCTTAATGCCGGGCGCGCGATCATCGGGCGCTTGCGACTATAGAACTCGAGCGAACTGTGGCCTCCCCACTCCGTCGCCGAGCTTCGCTCCGCGTTTGGCATCCATACGCGTGATTAACGAGGGGAATACCGAGCGTTACCAACATAGAAAAAAAAAAAACAGTGAGGGAGAGGAGAAAATAAGAAGAAGAAGAAGAAAGGAAGAAATGGTTCTGGAGGAAGAACGGAAAGACCGAAAATAGTAGCTACACGCGTGGGAACGAGGCCGGCGGCGGCGCGGGAGGAAAGGGGAGGGAGAGAGCGAGGGAGGGAGAGAGAGATTGAACAGGGAAAAAAGAAGGGAAGAATCACCGATACCTTTCGTCCTCTTCCTATGGCGTCCCCGTGACAGACTCGTAATTTATACGAGTGGCCGCGGCCAGATCAGTGCTAAAGATCTCGGCGTTACCTGCTGCCAACGGTTTTCAGTATTTTTCACGTGCTCCCCGCGCTTGTCCTTTTTGCTTTTAAGCCGTCGCTCCGTCGCTATCTCTCTTCTTCCTCCCTGCCGTCTCCTCTTCTTTCTCTTTTTTCTTCCCCGCCGCCGCTGCCGCCGCCGTCGTCGTCCTCCTCCCCCTCCCACTCTCTCGCCTTTTACCCTTTTAAGTCGTATCACGCGGAAGGTTACATTAATCTCTTTGGCTGGCGTGTTGCCGCGTTCGGCGTGTGTTTGTCGCGAATAATCCTCCGGATAAGATTCCTATCGAGTATCGAGCCTGATGGGATGTTATACTGCGCTTCGTTAACATCCCTGCGTTGATCATCGTTGAGATCCAATTCGATTTTTATTCGCGATTCGCGGGATGTGTATTGGATCGCTCGGAAGCGGCGTGGCGTTTCTCGAACAACGGTTCGCGGTTTCTTTACTCCTTTGTCTTTCTTCAATGATGTTTACGCACCGCGGGAACGGTCATGTATAAAAATGATTAGATGTGGAAATTGCCAATACTTTCCCAACATACTTTCCCTCTTTCTCTCTCTTTCTCTTTGCTGCTGCTGCTGCTGTGTGTGTGTGTGTGTGTGTGTGTGTGTGTGTGTGTGTGTGTGTGTGTGTGTGTGTTGTTAGCGTAATTTAATTTAAATCCGGAATTTTTCGAGCAAACGAAGTGATATATTATTATATTATTTTTTCATATCTTCAGATATAACGAAACGAATGTTTCTTTCCCGTTTTCTCTCCGCCCCCTTCTCTCTCTCTCTCTCTCTCTCTCTCTCTCTCTCTCTCTCTCTCTCTCCCCCTCTCCCTCTCTTTCTGCTGTGCGTGTCGTGTAATTTAATTTCAATCCGGGACTCTCCAGGCAAACGGAGCATTTCTTCATATTTTCGGACATTCAGAAACAAAGATATTCAGATGTTTGTTTCCTATTTTTCCTCCCCTATTCCCCTCCCCCCTTTCTCTCTCTCGCTCTTCCTTTCTCTTTTTGCTGCGTGCGCTTGCTTGGTGTAATTTAATTTCGATCCGAAATTTTCCGAGCAAACGAAGCGATTTATATTGCTTCTTCCTGTCTTCAGATATGACGAAGATATTCAGACGTTTGTTTCCTATTCGCCCTCCCTCCCCCCTTCTCTCTCTCTCTCTCTCTCTCTCTCTCTCTCTCTCTCTCTCTCCGTGTAACACTCCGTGTAGCGTAAGCTAATCCATTTGACCGGAGAACAATTCTTCGAAGCGAGCTCTTACTCTCCGGATTTCTGGTCTGGCAAGGTTCTACTCGATCAATCGGATCTCGGATCTTCTTCTTCCAGGACCATGCACGAGTACCACCATCATAACATGGCGGCGAGCTACGGAGGCTTGCTGCTGGGTGGTGCACGCGGCCTCGGCCACCACACATCTCACCACGCGGCGCATCATGCGCACGCCGCGGCGTCCTACAAAGAGTGGACGACGGCGACGCCGCCGCAGTCGCTCGTCGACGCATCCTCGGCGCCGCCCTACCCCCATGGCCATTACGCACCCCTATCCGGTGAGTAAGTAGACTTTTCCATGTTTCGTTGCACCGACGCCGCGAGACTGGCTCGATGTTCGTTTCTCTAGTTTGATTTTCGCTTCACTTCAAGGTTCGGACAGTGGCAAGAAACGACGCTCTTGCGATAAGGTTATTCAACGTTGTTGCGAGGCTCTTTTCGCGTTTTTAGTAGTAGTAGTGATCTATCAAGGTTAGGTACGTTAGACGTTGCTGTCTGGTAAAGGTGGAACTGTCGGCGAAAGCTTTACAAGCTTCATTGCACCTAGATCGGTTGAGTGAAATTTAATCCTAGAGTTAGGAATTCCGATTTAATCGCACCCTATCCTAAATACATATCAGCAACGAAGACCAATTAACACCCTTAAAATTAAGATACTAACCGTCCTTCGGAATAATATCTTATCTCGAATATGCATACAGCACGATCGAGTTATCCGACACGAGAATCGAGTTATTGATCATGCCGCGGCTCGTCGTTGTTATAAATCGCCATGATAGTCGCGAGTCGTCGGCATATCGGCGACGCGTCAAAGCTGTCCCAAATGCTGTATCGAATAGCAGAACAAGCTGCGCCAGGCGGCCCGCGGAATGGCGCGCAAGAAAGATCGGTCGGTCCCTCAGATGCTCGTAATTAATAAGGGCTTAATGGGGGAGCCGCGGTCCGTGCGGCGTCCTCTTTCCTGCGGGGGACGCTCGGCGTTCGCTCGTCGAAATCGTCCGCGGGACGGCAAAAAGCCGCGGCCGCGTCCGCAAAACATTTGGCTGTTGGCCAAAGCCAGGTAAGATCCGCCGCCGATCGCGCGTCTTTGTCCTTGCCGCTGCCTGGCGATGAATTATGCGAAACAGAAGGATAGCGTTAAATTATGCGGCATAAAAGAAAAGAACGAACGCAAGAAGGATGCGGCATAATTCCTCCTCCTCCTCCCCCCGCACCCGCCGCCTTCCCGTCCCTGACCCAGTTTCTTGCGTGGAAAAGTCGCCGGCTGAGAGACTCGCCGCGGAGACCCAAGTGGATCCGACGAGGCACCGTGCCGAAGCGACAGTGCCTGCGCCCCTACCTTCAAGGACCTCTCCCCTCCCCACTCTYCCCCMCCCCMCCCCCGCCGCAGCCGAAAACGAGTGTCGCATGACGCGCGAGGAGGGGGCCCAATCGCGCAACGAGCGTGTGCGCGATCAAGCGCATAACCTAAATCGCTTCCCCGTCCGGCGCGCGGTTCGGGCAAACATGATTTCATTTACTCGAAACCCTCTTTACCCTCCTCGTCATTCATGCTACGCGGCCCGGGATAGGTGTTTGCTCCCCGATTTTTCCCCTCGTCGCGAATCGGACCGAATGATCCGTCCGGCCCCGAGAGCTTAAAAGCACGACAGAAACCGATCCGCATGCGATAGCGCTGCACCCCAATTGGGGATGCAACGCGCGGCAGCAACTCGTGGAAAAACCACGCCCATCGTGATTACGGGAGACCACTCCCACCGTCCTGCTGCGTTCTGCTGCAACTCGCACCCCCTCCCCACTGTCATCCCCTCATCCCTACACCTTGCGTCTTGCATGATGCAGAGTTTCGCGCAATCTCGCGCGCGGCGTTCCCTGGAACGAACTGATGAATTATCAGTTATACGCCAACGAGTGGCGCCGAAACGGGACTTTCATAGTTTTTTCTTTCCTTTCTTTGAGTTTCATTATTCCTTGCTACTCTACTGAGTCTACTCGTTTTTAGAGTCATCAGACGCCTCTTCTTAGATTTATTGCTAATTCCCGTTTGCTAATTCTCGCTCGTATTACGCAGCCGAATTTCGCGTAGATTCTAGATCTCCTCCGCTTTCCTCGCGCTGTATAATTGAATCCAAAGATATCGATCTAGCTTTCACGTAAATTCCTAGATTTTGGGGATCCCTGCCACGCTAAGACCCTGCGCTGCCCCAGTTCGAGTTTAGGCAAGAGAGTTTCCTCTTGGACGAATGCAAAAATTAAACGCAAAAATAACATTCGTCGCGGGGTGGAGGGGAGGGGGAGAGCCTGCTATCGATCTTGTACTCTCACCTCGTCACGCGTCACCTTCTGCCGCGAAACGAATCCCGACATTGTTTTCTCTCTCTCTCTCTCTCTCTCTCTCTCTCTCTCTCTCTCTCTCTCTCTCTCTCTCTCTCTCTCTCTCTCTCTCTCTCTCTCTTTCTCTTGACTGCCTCCGCTTCTCGCTAAGAATGAAAGCCATAAATTTGGATGCTCCGTTCGGAGGAAAGATGCCTACGCCTACGTTTCAAAGCGCGGATTTATGTTTCGACGGAGGAGGAGGTTGGTAGGAACTACGGGGGGAGGGGGGAGGGCGAACGGTGCTCCTCGCCCCTAAAAACGCGGCGGAGACGTCTCGTCGAGATCCAGATACAGAGATTGCGCGACGCGGAAGACCGGAATTAGAGCTCTTCCGAGTATTGTCGCGTTACACTACTTGGGCTACTCCTGTTGCGTGTAACGCATAAGAAGATTCAGCACGCGTGCTCCATCCTCCCCTCCCCTCCTCCTCCCTCTTCTCTAAGGACTCTGCGGGCCTTGGGCCCACTCTTAACCTCAATCACGCGCGAGCGTAACCCTCCGCGATGATGGGCGATGAATAAACGAATACAGAGGCGACACCCGCGTGTCTAAATATATAAGGAAGCGTGCGCTCGATCATTATCGACTCGCGGGAAGAGTCAAACGTGCTCGAAGGACCCTTAAGGACTCGCTTAACGTTCACGCGTCCCGCGGCGAGAAATTCAGAAACTACGAGATAATACGCGGCATGGGGGAGGAGACTGAAACAGAGGCTCGAATCGGCGAGGGATGCTGCCGAAGTGCTGCCTTTAAATTTAAGTGCCGCCATTACGACGCTCCGCTCGGTGAGACAGCGATTAGATGGCGCGCCGGTTGCGCGCGATATGGCCGCCACCGCGCACGATAATTATATAATTGCGCGGAATTAACTCAGACCGGCATAAATCGACCGCCGTTTACCGGTGGCGATTAAGAGAAATAAATCGCAATTAGCGGCCGACGCGCCCGTTCGCGCCCGCCTTGCGATGTCTCTTCTCTTTATGCGCGCTCGTGCGGCCGCCATCGCGCCATGAAGGGGGAGGAATCTTATTCCGCGCGACCAGTGCGGTGCCAGTGTTGTTCCTCTTGTGGGGAAATTTGGGAAACGATTCGATGATGTTGTCAGTATATATGACGATTCTTTGGCAAAGGCTCAGATTCGCGCGTCGCGACTTTAACCTCTGCGCTGGTTGCTTTGCGAGGTTAACTGCGTCGAAGATCGAACTCGCTTTAGTACATCGCTTTAGTTTAAATAATTAATTAATTATTTATGCGTATTTACGGTAATAAATTTAAGTGGATTTGGGAAATATGTGTAGTTTATGGTCAAATGAATGACTTGAATATCTCTCTCTCTCTCTCTCTCTCTCTCTCTCTCTCTCTCTCTCTCTCTCTCTCTCTCTCTCTCTTTCTCTAAAATTTGCAGAACACAGTTGGAGATGATGTGTGGGCAGCAATACGTCAACGTGTTAAATCGATTGGCAAATCGCCGTTGATTAAATTGTTTGTAGAAAATAAATCGCTAAATTCTCTATGCGCGCGTTGTATGTGCTTTGATCTTTGGTCTAATTTCAAATAGTTTAACTAGTTCAAACCTAGTTCAGTTTGTGTCTGTTTAATTAAGTGATTCAAGTGAGATGAGAATAATGCCCCAAACACGTCTTAATCCTGGTGTGTCATAGATATTCGGCATTTTTATCGTTCCGTTGAATAAACTGCGTCGATTTCGATCTGAAAAAGCTGTTTGAGCCGTTTGGAACACTTGACAAGCAAGATTTTTATGTAAAAGCTAAAGATCGTCGCGTTTATTGCTTTATCGTTATATCTAAGTGCGTGATATAGATTCGAGTAATTTGCCAGTGCTAAAGAGTGATTTTGCCAAGCTAGAAAATCGTTCTAACCTCAAAACGAGAGGAATCCAATCCGTAGCATTTAAAAATAGTTAACGACGCGATTAGTGAGGTCAGAAAATTCAATGTGAGAGACATTCGTAAGAAGGTCGTAAGAGCCAACTGATCCTCTCAAGATTCAAGAAACTCGGATCCAGCTTAAAGCGCGATCGCCAGGATCGCAATAAATTTCTTTCTCGGATGTGGGGCATTCTTCATAGCGCATTCCCGCGCGGCGTAATCCATCGGTGCTCCCGCGTACGCTTTCTGGCACGCGTCTCGAAAATGGCGTCGTACAGTGACGTCACGTAATTCACCGTTGCACGAGAAGAAGGGAAAACGGACTCGGACTAGCCGGGGATGGCCAGTCATCCTCGATTGGTCAGCCTGCGAATGGAGGGAGTGGTCGAGCGGCTGCTGGTTATATCGATCCTCTCGAACTCGCTTCGGCTTCGCCAACGAGCGAGGCAAGCTAGACACGGGTCGCCGCGTTGGCGAACACGCGAGATCCGTATCGTTTCTTCTGTCGCCGATTCGCTTCTTCAGGCTCACACCAATTCGATCTCCCGATATGAAAACAAATATACGCGCACGCACACATGCACACGGATAATTCGGCACCTCTGGTGTTTCTTGTCTCTGTGTTTTTCTTTCGTAAATTCAAATTTCAAATTTTTTTAAATTGCTCGAAACGGATCTTCGACTTTCGCGCAGATTGCTTCATTGTTCTGGCTTCCGGATATGCCCGTTTCTATGAAACGGATGAAGGAACTAGCGCAAAATTCTCCTATCTATTCTCGATTTACATTTATCGAGTCATTCGGGCACTTTCATCTTTCCGAAGCCCTTTGAACTCGTCGCGTTCCTCGCTACATTACTACCTCGCGAAACGTAAAACGAACACGATGATGACCTTCCTGGTGAGCGACCTAAAGCCTGAAGAATGCGCCCGATGCTCAGAGAAATAAGGGCACCCAGATTAAATTAAATCGAACACCCTCGCCCTGCAAAAAGTGAGAACTCGAACCTTGCCGTCCCCCCTCACTGATCGCCGATGCACACAAGGGATGAGCATTGTGATGACCCTTATCAATGGTGGGAAGGGTCAGACCCCTCGCTGTCTGGAATCCAATATACTTGAACTCGTTATAAGCCCGGTCGAGCGGCACCCCTCTCGAGCTTGTATGCACTGGCGAATGACTATTAATTACAAATTAAACCGCCCGGATCAGCGACGCGTGCCGGACGCAATATTGCTGATGTCCGCCTTCGCGAAGCAGGTCCGGATGAATCCGAAAAGAACTCAAAGCTGCTCACGTAACGGAGATGAGAGATTCGCTGGATTCGGTCTCCTCGGCTAACCTAAAGCCGCGTTTCTAATAGCTGATGGTTTAGGAACGCGCGCGAATGTTAACGTTCACATTTCGAAGATATAAAATATTCCCCTGCTGATTGAGAGCGTCACTCTACGATTAAGCGCGACAAAATCCTTAAGCTAGCCACACACGCGCACTCCGCAATGTTGAACTTTCGCCTTAAGAGTCAAACCGCCCTCGCGTCGCCATGCAAGCATCGGTGGAGGGTAACTTGTAGATAATCGGCAAACATGGGGTAGCGTCATTTGAATTATTCGTGACACGACCGCTCGCCCTTCACCTCGTCCTTCTCTGACACCCTCACCCTCGCGTATCGCTCATGTGGTGAGGCTACCACCCTCACGTAGCAAGGCGCTTTCACGTATCCATCTTGGCGGAAAGCGCGTTCGTATGCGGTATCCATAAATCGTCCCGGTCGCTGACACTTATGGCGCATTATTCGGCATTATTCGCGCTGCGGCAGGACACGTTGAATTAGTACATCCTCCCACGGGGATTACGCGTCGGCGTTTCTTTTCAAAACTCTTACCAGCGCGCACGCGATCATGCGTCGCGTCATTATTGCGTCATTGCGGGCCCTTGGTCGTTGTCGCATGAGTGGAATCAACATCCACGAGTAAAATCTTATCGAGTAAAATCGTACTTTTATCCGGGAAAATGTCGCATTCTGTTATCATTATTGTCATTATTTCTAATTATCGTTAGTGCCATTTTTTCTCTAATTATTACCAGTTCCGCTTGACTAGTTTTTTCTAGTCTTATTATCCTATTATTTACCCTATTCCGTTTCATTAACGGTGATTTATGTAGGTTATGTTAGCATGACTAGTTTCTTTCTCTCTTCATTATTCACTTTGTTCTGCTTCATTAATGATGATTTATAGGTTATGTTGCACATTATACACACACGCGCACGCGCGCATATATTTTTTCTTTCTATCGACTTGGTCGACTTGATCGACTTGATCGACCAGAAAGCTTATTTTCGAAGGGAATGACCGTTAATTTGTCAATATTATACTCTAACCGCCGCGTTATTCGATTATTTTAAAGACTTTATTGATTTATTTGTGATACGCGCGCGTTGCTGGAGCTATCTCTCGAGCAAAAATAAATCTAAACGTACTTGACGACTCATGACTCAGCGACGAGTATTGGGATAACGTTGATTAATCTCGCGCGGTAATTGCTTCTTTGTGTCCCGGTAATATCTTTCGAAGGGATTGCACGCTACGTTTGCCGAAGAAACCCGCGCGACGGGTTGTTGTTGCCAATTCGAAACCTCAAACGCGCGCGCGCGCGAACACAAATCGGCGAATACGGAATTACGGGCGGACGCACCTGTTATGAATGTTCCAGCATTCAATATCGCGATATCAAAGAGCGCGGAGATTCCGCGCGAAGGAATTCCCTTCAAGTCCTACCGACAAAGAAGCGAGACGTACGACTCCGAGGGTGGAACTGTTAAAACGAAACATTTTCCCGGAAATTGCCAAGAATCTCGCCGTTATATGCGACATACACGTAAAAATCTAATCTCAGACTCAGCTGCATTCGGTACAAATTAAGGCGGCAGTGATCGCACGATAATTCTCATTCTTAAATCGAGGGAGAAAATAATTATTGAAAACAGAAAGAGAGTACTTAATTTCCATATCTCTTTCTTCTTGACTTTATTCGCGAACATCAGTCGCCTTTTGCAGCTAATATCACGCGATCGATTGTTCGAGGCATGTTTCATTCGCACGTCCAACATCTTATACTCGTTATCGTCGTTAATTTAAGGTTAAAAAAATTTTAAACATCTAAAATTTAGGGTTATGTGCTTCAGTCTCAAGTAATGAACAATCATTTGTATCGCGCATTCGTTGCATTACTTTAACCAGGTAATATCGAGCGTATTTTCAAAGTATCGTTTCATCGTCGCCATACGTATTGAATTTGGAGTAAGACGGATTACTGTATTAGAGATTCAAAAGTCCCCATGTGAACAAAAGGGTGATACCTTTGTCCGAAGGTATTCTAAAGGAACAAAACACTGCATCGAAATTATGAGTCGTGCTTTCAAAGAAGGTTATTATTTATTTGCAAGGATTCATCGTCATGTCGTTATAGGCTCGATGCTCGGTTTGCTCCAACAACCTTGAAGCACTGTTTCTTTTTTCCTATCTGCCGCTGATGTCTTCCTCGATCATTCTCCAGCTCGTCTGATCGAATGATGCTTCCACGCAACGTATCGAGTATCACACTCTCTACATGCGCTATTGGACATCTTCTTTGTCGACTATGCGTGCACGCGTGCAATGTGCACGCGCCAAAATGGCGAGGCACGATGGGTCGCACGTTGCTGACTTTGAAGCAGAGGAGGCAGATACGCTCACGTGGCGACACGTGCGCGCTGGCAGATGCAAGTTCAATATCGCTGACGCCGAAAGCTCGATTGATTTGAGCGATAATCGCGAAGCGAGTAGCGCGGCTCCCCTGTGACCCTGATGAGACGAAACTGAAGAAATGATCGAGAAGATAGCTGAAACGTCGAACCTGTTCAGTTTTCATGCGACTTGCTCCGTCACTTAAAAATAATTACGAGACCGACGAGCGGATCTGTCCGCTCTCTTCGACGAGCGGAGGAGCGAACCTGAAGAAGCATTTCGCGCACGCGCACCGCGTGAATTGTCATTCTCATTCCGTTAAGCTAGACTAGACCAACGCGTCGCCTCGTCGCGCCTTTCTTTTTACCATTCGAGGACGCTGTATCAGCGACGATGATCTGTCGATCTGCTTTCCGGTACATCGAGATATAAATTCGGCCGTAAAGAACATGAGATCTTAACTGACCGGTCTCGTGACATCGGATCCTATCCGTCTGTCTGTCCATCCATTTATCCGTTTGTACGTCCGTGTCGCTCAGCGGGCGCCATCAGCAGTTCTCCACCCTCCCATCCGTCATCATCCGTTGAGATCTCTTCTTTTATTACGCGGCATGACCGATAAATAATTTCGAGGCAGCGACAAAAGACGTCTCCGAAATTAAAAACCAGTTAGAGGCGATCGCCCGCTCGCTGCAATATTTAGGGATCTCTTTTTCGAGCGTCCCTGCCACAGAGCGGTCATGTTCTCTGGAACTCTCTTGTTGTCGGGAACAACCACGTTGGAACGTGGTTTGAGCGTTCGATAGTCCGATAAGCCGATAAGTCGACTCGAATCGTGCGTCGATTTTATTGCAGCACGACGGAGCTCAAAGAATACGTGTGAACGATGATCCGAATGTAGGCTTTCCTAGAATCGCTGATGCGAGTATCATGAATGCGACTGAACGAATCCCTCTCTTGTTTCTTGTTGCAGGACTCGAGTCTCAGGTCCAAGACTCCAAGGATCTGTACTGGTTCTAGGAACGAGCAACGAGCAAGGTCGGCACGAGAAATACAGTTTTCTTAAAACTGGGGAACGGTTGAACGATTGCGTCTTGATCAACGAGAGGACTCAATGACACGATTAGGCGGTAAAAATGCCAAGCGAAAGGCAAACCTTGTTGAGCAATCGACCGAGCGCTTGCTTGTTGGTGTGTATATAGTGTTACCTATGTCTTTTAAGGATCCGCTATCAGCGTAAAGGAACTCATATGTAGTACTAGAAGACGAACACACGCGCGCACTATTACCTTCATAGTGGCCGCTGTCCGACGTTAAAGACAGATTAGCCGCGAGAAAATGCGATCGAGAATTGTCTTCGGCTGCTATAGCGAAACATAGTGCGATCTAGACTGTCACACAGACGCATGTAAATTTCCCAAATAATTCATACGTATCCTCGATTCTTTGCTTCTTTGCGGAATATTTATAATGGGTTCATCGATCCATAGCATACGATTTATCAGTGAACGAAGAACCCGCGAGGGAAGTCACAAGCGAACTCTCCGGCAAGTTTTCTACATGTTCGCCGAGAAAAGTCAAACTAGCGGAAGGTTATTTGGCAGATTTAGCAAATTGCGAACTTAAGCGAAGTATTTATTGACCAATGATCTTGCCATGTACGGGCCGTTGTCGGGTGATGAATGTAACGACGCTCGCGAGGAAGCAGAAGCGAATCAAGTCGAATAGAAGAATCCTGAAATCGCTTCGCGATCTCTTTCGCGAAGATGTCGCATCAAAGTTCTCCGTGCAACTCGCTCTGTCTCTTCGCGAGCGTTGATAACATCATTATCGGACAGCTTGTACAGTGACGGGGTGCGGAGAGTGTTTCGACATGAATGTCACGAAAATGACATCTGCAAGGCCTACAGTCTACAGTCTACATTAAGGAAATGTCCCAAACGAAGGTCGCAGGGTGCATCTAGCGATGTTGACGACTCGATCTTACGTTGCATCATCAAGGTCAGGTCAAAGTTATTGCGAGATTTAACCGAAACTCACAGCGTTGGCTCTGGAGTCCGACAGCCGGTGCCTAGAGCTCCCTGAAACGCTGATGAGATATTTATTTCCCTTGAGATCTGTGCGAGTCCATGGATCTTTCCAGACAGACATCGCCGCCGACGTACAAGTCAGACATCGCACGATTGAATTTACATCTGTGATCTGCGTGTTCGTACACACTGATTCGTGATAAATAGAGACGAAGAGAGACGGTATACGTCTCGCACAGTGAGTCGCTCGACGATTCAGTTGATGAAGCAATTGCGAGACTTTGTAGCGTGCATTCTACCTCTTAGGCGTCTCTTCGGGAAGATATTTCGGAGAAGGGAGCTCAAACGACCGCGACGAGGTCATCTTTGCCCCTTAATTCAAGTATTCGCGAATCATAATGAGCAGGCGCTCCATTCTGCCGAAGGTAGATCTCAGCTCAATCTTCTGGCGGCAATATTGACAGCATAATCATCTTGAATCGCGTTAATGTCGATAGAAAATTACGGTGTTATCACGCTAATAACTCGTTTAGCTTCTGAATTTCTGCCGCGTGATGTTCCAATCGAGGTTCGCGATCCATTCGCGATCATCGATCACGACGATTAACGTGCAGTCATCGAGCTGAAAAGTTGTCTGCCGGAAAAGCTAGTCTAGACATTGAAGATGTGGCCGTATTTCTTCGCAATCCTCGCGAAATCAGAGGGTTCTATCAAAATAGATGGAAGCTTCGTGTTTTTTTAAAATCCGCCAAGCCCGGTCTCCGATCAGCAACGCGATGCTGCGAAGATAAACGAAGACCCTGGACGAAAAGGTTGCGCTCGATTCGGAGATCTTCTGACATCGTTATGAATGCAAACTATGTTACACTCGCACAGAGATTTGCGCGGATCTTCGTTCTCTTTCGACAAAAATCTACGATTCACGATCGTCTCATCCTCGCGTGACGAAAGCGATATCCGTGCTCCGTGCTATGTAAGTTTAAAGGACGTCAGAAATACGTGCCAGCCAAAGCTAGCCACGTGTCTGCAGGTAGCAGTGTGCGCACGTGCGCAAGCAATAAAGACGATCGACGAGTCGATAAACAGTCTGACGACGGAGTCCTTCTCCGTCTTTGCATATTACACGCTTGCGCAAACACGAACACGCAGAGATACGATGAATGTGATCACCATGCAAGATCTAGCGCCTACATCTCGAATCAAGTTAACGCCGGCGGCGCGTGTCACTTCTGACAACTCGCGAGATGAATCTGAACGGAAACGAATTGTTGCGAGTTGTCTCGGAAAGCTCCTGGCGGCAATTGGCGAATCCAAGTGCTCGAGAATGGTGAGTTGGTTGCTCAAGAAAGCCAACATGACCTTGACCTCGACCTCGACGACGCGATTGATTGAGCGAAAATCAAATCGTCAGCGTCGCTAAACTTACACCCCGCGATATCCGTTTGAATTCTTTTTTAATCCGTGTTGTTGTTGTTGCCCAGATATCTTCAAGAATTCCGAAACACTTTCCGCACTCGGTATATGTATATATTTATTATTATTATTATTATTATTATTATTATTATTATTATTAATGTACCATAAACAATGGACGCCGCCAATATTCTGAAATCTTCCGAGTTAGAGCGAATTAAAATAGTTTTTATTCGACAATTCAACTATTATTCTTTGCATACTCCCAGCGTGTGCTTTTCGTACATCTTGTCTCTTCATCTCTCGGATCACTCGCTACGTCATCCTTCGGTATCTATCCGGTGTAATCGTACGCTTACATTAAGCACACCGTATCCACTTCATGTTATCGCCTGCCTAATTGTTAAATAAATAATTCACATGACACACCATTCGCTTTTCTTCTTCACTTACTGTCGATTCGTTGATTCTTTTCTCTTTCTCTCTTTCTCTCTCTCTCTCTTTCTTAGTAAACTCAGTGTAAACTCAGCGTTGTTTCTTTTTAAGCCTTTGGATTTCCTTTCGTCACAAGCTTCGAGATCACGAGCCTTCGATCTTCCCGAAAGTCTCGAATTTCCTCGTTCCTTCCGCTTTCATTAATCCGTACGCGCATAATTATGAAGCGGGGATGCATCTGAGCGGACCAAGCTGATTTCGACGCGCGTTTTTATCGGTTTTAATTTAATCGGAGTTCCCCAAACGATTTTCATCGTGGTATCTCACATTTTCGCGGTTCGTTACGCCCAACCGTGGGTTAATTACACGCCATTGAGCTCAGCAGGCGCTCCAGCAGGCGAGAGAGTTAATCGAGCGCATAATAAGAACAGGAGGTTCAATCTGCTCCTCGTGCACCACCGTGGCTTTCCCCATCTCGCCCCCTGCCCCTCCCGGCAAGACGCAGGTAAGCGAATTTACAAGTTTTAAACGCGCCATTAAAACTGTGGCGCCGAAATCAGCGGTCGTCGCTCTTTCTCAATCATTTCCGCTAAGTGTAGTTAGCTTCGCTTCGATCGTCGCCCTCTGGCGGCTCTTGCGGGAAAAGGACTCGATGTCGCGCGGCGGCAATAAGCGCGAAGATGTTCATTTAGGCTCGCGTAACACATGGCCCTGTTTACGCATTTGTTTTGTCGCGCGCGCGGGCGGGCGGAAGTAGCGCTAACGAGATGAGAAAACGAGCAATTAACATCGTCACTACCAGGCGAGTAGGAAACGCGCAGATGATCGACACGCGCGCGTTATCACGTGTAAAGCACATGTCGCTCGTGTTTTACGCCTGTTTCAGAAGTTGAATGGAGTTTTGTTATCGTGCCGCCAGCGCCAGATCTTATCGAGCTCCGATCGACCTTTCAGCAATCGGGAGGTCAGAGCGAAGACCTTTCACGGGGAATCAACTGGTCCTGATGAAAAATGAAACCTCGACGCGAAAGGCGCGAAACCGAAGAAGACCGATTCGTCCTGCAGCGGAAGCGAATGCGAAATTTCCATTGAATACCTTTTTTATTGCGCAGTATTATCCCCCCTTCCCCTGAAAATTTTGCGACGGGCCTTTAACGGAGCGCTCGATCTCGGTTTTATTGAATCGAAAGTTTAACCTCTCGTCATCCTTTATTAAAAAGGATGGCGTAAGATGCTACAGCTGTGCCACAGAGCGACGCTCTCCTCAGCTGAGCGAGAGCAGTTCCTTTGTTTGGTATCGCTCGGGGTGGGCGAGAAAGGAGGGGAGGCGGGGGAATTCTGGAATAGACACAGGCTCGCAATCTGCATGCCCGGTTAAACCTTTTCTCTCTCCGCCGAACGAGCGATCTGTGGCTTATACACGTGGCGTGATCATGATTTTTCGTCGGCCATAGGTACACCTTAAGGGTAATCCGCAGCGCCCTCGCAATCGCGCATAGTTAAAACGGAGGAATTAGTCGCGCGGATTCTCGATGCCGCTTGAAAAAGCGCCAACGGGGCAGCTATTGCATTCGCATGAGCTTATTCGTATCTGGCTTCGCTCGGTTTTACCGAGCGGCAAAACCGTTACGAGGTTATGTCCTATGCGAGGCACCCTCCTCCCTCCCTCCCCTCCCCCCCTTCGCTGGAAGTTCATGCTTGGCGTTAACTGTGAGAATTAAGTTCTCGGCTTTGCTAAAGTCAAAGTCGCTGCTCTAGATTTGCTCTAGGTTGAATCCAAATGGAAATGGAATGGAAAAGGGATGTGAATTTTGTACCCTAGTTTCTGTTTGATCGCGATAAACGTTAAAATGGGGCGATGTTCAATCGTGCTAACGTACGTTAACGCCTCAAGTACGATGACCTGCGGACATCCTGTTTTATCTTTCTCTATCTTGACCAACTTACTTTTAATCGGTATATTCGATAGCTTAAAATTCGAAAATTTGGCAATTTTTGAAAAAGAGGCTTCTTTATTAAATGATAATCCACGATTAGATTCTTTTTCTTTCTTTTTGACGCATTGCCGTTTTAAATTCATCTTTGATATTAATAAGGGAAACTTTTTCTGTTTCTTTTTTCTTCTTGTCGAAATAATTCGAGTCAAAATGGCGGAATATTTATGAAATGAGTTATAAATGAGTTATAATTGATTTACCTATTAATTATTTAATTCAAAAGTAATTTTTTCCATTCCATTTCCCGGAAACGTCCTAGACACATGCGTCATTCAAAAATTGGCAATCGGGGTGATTAGTGGTGATTAATGATGGACGAGATGGAAAGAGAGACATTGAGGAAGCCAACTGCTGAGACGACAGCATATGAAAATAAGCGTGAGACTCAATCGAGCGATCGATCTCTCGAGGGAGAGACTGAGGGTCAAGAATCGCGCAAGAATCGCGAGTTCTCGAGTTCACAAGTGGGACAAATTCGCGTTCAGCCATTGCCGCAGCAAGAGACGAACGAAGGCCCGCGGGAGGAAGAGCGAGAGGGGAGGGGGATCAGGAGTCGGTAGTTCTAGGGAGGTAAAAGTAACTTGACTTGAGTAATTTAATCAGTAAAAATAATACAGCAGGCTACGCAGCACGGCAACGCATTGTAAACTGTGCTTGTTGTCGAAGAAAGTCAAGATATCCAGTCAAGAGAATGAAATCAGAGAGAAAGAGAGAGGCTTACTTATTCTGGCTTATATTTGTTTGATTGTCTTCGCGATGGGCCGATGAACGACTGATGGATTAATTTGAAGGAATGCGCTGATTCTGCTGATTTCTACGATATAGCAACTGGAGATCTGATCTGAAGATATAACTCGAGATTGCTGCGATTGGAGCTTCACGAAGCATGCGCGTGTACTAACAGAAATATATAGTTGGTTGAGAAATTATGAATCATCGTGCGCATGAACATCGAGTTCACCTTATCCAGAGGACATCCTGCGTCTTCTGCGCGCAGCATGTTGGGCAAATCGCTGCAAATCGTGACCTTCCGGTCGTCCGCTTTAATAAACAAGCCCTAGAATCTGTAGAAGACCAATTTTCTAATTTCGAAGCATCGAATATACTAATGAAAAGTGAGTTAGCGAAGTGGAAAAAAACAGGAGACGACCTGCGGACGTCCGGCGATCGTCCTTGAGGCGTTAATGCTCGTTAGCAGGACTGAAGGTCGCGATTTTAACATTTATCGCGATTAAATCGAAACAAGGAGACAAGGTCGAAAATTTACATTCTTTTACCATCTTCATTCGTCGGAATTCGCTCGACGATTGTCGTCAATGGCTGCTCTACGATATCTACTCTTGCAGGAAGTTTCGAATTTCGGAAGAGAAGAAGAGATAGAGGAATACTCGCGGATGGATAGACTAATCTTCCGCCGATCTCGTTTCATTCGTCGCGCTTTTCGTCTTTGAAGACTCGGAATTCGAAGACAATCGCTAGAATGACCGCCGCTCATCCCTGACTGGTCGCGAATGATCGACGAATGATTCTGCGATCATTTCCGGAAATTTATTTGCACGCTCGACTATCGTCGAAGCAGCCATGATAGCATAAATAAAATGATCCCTTTCGTTCAGGGATGATCAGTGCCTGCTGATACTCGATGCAGCGTCATCTTATTTCTCGAACGCACTGTACTGGAGCCAGCAATGATGACGCATGAACGACGTTCCGTAGGTGATCATTCTGCCGATGCAACGTCGTCAGCCTCGTCGTCAAGGCATCGTCCAAGCGGCGTACATAAATCAGTCTGTTCTGCTTTTTCTGCTATTCGTATGATCCTCGTGCTTCCTTACGCAATCGTGCATATGCCGGCTAGACGCGGAAAAACCACACGTAGAAGAAGCCACATGAGACCCATGTGAACAGCAGCCGACCGCTTCGAGCTTCCTGCTTTTCTCTTTGGATTCTCTTTTCGGTGTCACTCAGGATAATTCCGTCTCTCGCGCCCTAGCGCAGGAAGACGTTATTTACCGAGCTTGGACAATCGATTTCGATAATCGAAACTGCTACCTCGACGATCCACACCTCGCGCGGGGAGCTTCGCAGATCCGCACAGTTCAAAGATGCAAGTCGACGCGTGCACGGAGAATTAAACTCGAGAGGTTAAAGGGGGAGGGGGCTACCCCTCCCTCCCTCCCTGGAACGCGATTCTTCAAGATCTACCGCGAGCGATTCTGTGCTCGAGGGATATTCTTTCGCAATGCCTCTTTTGCGTCGAATGACGAATGACAGCGCGAGCGTTTCGAATGCTTCGGTGAATGCTGTTGCTCGATTTTTGTCTATGATCGAGTTGTTGGATTTTAATTTTTGCGCGACAACGACTGCCCGATAAAGCTTGCGATGAAATTACGAATCACGGGGACTGAACTCTGATTGTCGAGTGAGAAGCATCGCCGATGACCTTTCGCTGAACTGAGGCTGGCTTGTTATGAATGAACTTGAATGGGCTGGCTGTAAATTATTAGATTAAAGCCAGGCAAGAGCGGACAGTAAACAAGATTTTCGGTGGTGCGGGTAAACGTCGCTGTCAATGACGTTCTTTTAGCATTTCACAGAAGCGGACGCAAAGGTACAATAGATCATGCATCTGCGCGAAGGAAAGCTGCAGGAAGCTAAAATGGCCAAGGAACGTGATTCATTACCAGATTCAGGGATCCAGTTTGTTTATTTGTTTGTTTGTTAATTTGTTTGTCCTGTTTGTTAATTATTAATCTGGCTTCTGCTTCGTTCACAGTTTACACTCGCTGCTCCCGAGTGTATCAACGCGTTTGCATGGTTTCTCAAATTGATGGTTTGATGGTAATTTGATAGTTTTGTGTTCTGGTAATTTTCCATTTCCCTTCTCCCTAAATTTTTTTGATGAAATTATAAGGATTACGGTACTATAAAGATGAATGAAGAATGGAATTCATAGTTCTAATTAAATTAATTTGTTTTTTAACGGTTTTTTAGCAGTAGTTTATATGCATTGCATATATGCATTTATAAAATGATGATTATGATGATCATTTTGATTTTGAGCATGTAATATTACATTACTGACCTTTATTAACGTTATTAATATTACATTTATTGTTAGAGCGCCTTCGATAGAAATTCGCGCCAACACTGTTTAGATATTTATTTTATTCGCCAGTTCAAGGATAGCGTGACGCGTAAAGACCAGAGACCATATTGTAGAATATATAATAATCCTCTTTAATTGGCAAACGAATTAATAGTTATAAAGATGTCGATGCTTACTCTGTACAAGCGACCGTTGCCTCGGATATCTCGCGAAACACTATCTCACATTACTTCTCTGCCGACCAAGTAAACCAGGGACCCGTTTCTTACATATACCAAAAAACGAACAATAACAACATTCCTGGGCACGAGTCTTCGGCTAATATTTATATTTACGTGTTCGTACTCAGGAGTCCTCTGCTTCGAGAACGTTCGAGAGCCCCACAAGACAACAATCGTCGGTCCGAATCCGTAACATTTATACGTGGATATAAAACAATAAAAAAGATTTTCTTATATTTAATTTAACAATCGGTTAAAGATAGTTTAAAATAAAATATTAAATTTGTGGAGTTAAAGATATTCAAATTAACGAATTTTAGGTTATCATAAAAATATAACATTTATGCGTGTCTAATAATATAACGATGGAAACTTTAAACGCGTAGATTAAAAAAATTGCGATAAGCAACGAATGATTTTTATACAAATAAATCAGAATAAATAGATTAATAATAAGAAAAAAAATATATATATATAAATAAATCGATGTAAATCGTTCATTAACGATCATATCGATATATTTCTCAGGATGTCTCTCGTTTGAGAAACATCAAGTCTGTTTTCACTCTGGAATTCACCCTTGTATCAAAATTCTCAGCGCAGGCGCGCTTCTTCTCATCGTTCATCAAGAGATATCGTTCAAAGAGCTTTCGCTTTCCTTTTAACGACAACTATTTGTCGTTACGCATTAGATCGCGCATTAGTTTGCTCCATGAGTGCGGCAGAACGGCCGCAAATTCGTAAAGCGTTTGCTGAAATGCTCGACATGCCGCGCATGTAAACATTTGAAAGGTACTCTCTGCCCTTTCTTTCGCGGCCGCCATTTTGTCCCGCGTTGCTCAGGCAGAGTCGAAACACTGATCGAGCCTAATGCCCGGTCCTCGTGTTCGAATGCAATCGAATCTCTCGCTAAACAGAGCCCATTCCGCCGCCCTCTGACCCTGAGCTTGATTCCTCGAGCTCTCCCGACGAGCACAGCTCGGCGTTTGCCGAGCTAATAAAAACGTTGAGCGAGCGCCGAGATATTAGCGCGATAAATAATCGGACACTTGCACGTATCATCCCCTCAATTCGCGGTAATTAAATACCCGATGCGCGTACGGGGCTCCCCCTTTACACGCAACCCGCCGGGGCGACATGGAGGGTCGCGTCGATATTACGCCGGCGCAACGAATGGCTCGGTCGTGAATATGAATATTAATTTTACTTTCTATGGAGAAAGGGGGGCGGGGGGCGGGGGAGGGGGAGGATTGGCCCGAATCGCGCCACTCGAGAGACCTCGGACCGTTGGAGTTCCTATTTGCTGTACTAGCTTATCCGTAATACGGATCCATACGTCGGAAATTGTGCTCCGATGTTTGGGTGACGTCACCCGCGTGTACCGGAAGAGCGGGATAGTTCGTTGCTGTAAGCTTCTTGACATGGGAGATAAAGTTGCTTCCTGAATTATATATCATTATACATTATTTTCGTATATATTAGGCTCTTGCTCCCTTACACGGATTCACATTTTCGCCGTTTGCTGTCTGTCGTCCGGTGGATGAAGCATCGATTTTCTTCCGTATCTATCGATACCTCTTCCTTGGACACGTTGGCTTCCCTCCTACGTTTTCATCAAAGAAGATACTGTTTCGGAAATGCACTGGGTGCATTCCTATGCTTTAAATCCCCCTTTGTGTCCACTTCGCGCTGCTTCAGTTTTACACCTGCTTGCGGAACAATCCTTAAGCTCTCCCACAGGATCTTTTTACGCAATAAAAAAGAATGCCTGTAGTTTATTTATCGACACACACTGTGCGTCTGCATCTGTCATTCGTGCTTCTCGCGTTTGTTTTGGCGTCGCCGCTCCCGCGATGCCGGCTGAAGAAGTACAGAGACGCAGTTTGAGAAAGGTCGATAGCCGTAGGGCGACATTAGTGCGCTCGATCGTAGGATAAAAACGTAGGACATTCGGCTATCTCCCGCACGGTTGACACAGACGTAGATAAGGTGTAGATAAGGCATGTAGATGCAATCGACCATGTCGACAGAAGAGGATTTCTCTTCGTCTCTTCTCTCGCTCACCCTCTCGAGCTACCTGTCGCGCGGGATACCTTTCCACGATAGATCGAAGGTCGCAATGAACCCTTCCGCAGCCGATCGGCATCATCGGGGAATTAAAGAGCATGATTCGGACATTCCCGAGCAGAGAAGTAGAGCTGATCGAGCACGACGAGATTTGTCACTTCTTCGAGAAGCGAGAAGTATGGAAACTGCTCTGATAAGTTTTACGTCGTGCTGACGTTCTATTATTGATTTATTTTTAAATGCATAATTTGATAAAGTTATTCTTATAATTATACTGGGATTAGATACTCTATTATAGTAATTAACGGATTACTTAACTGGTCGAGAAGCTGAGAATTAGAAAACTTGGCGATATCTTGAAGACCAGAGGGGCTTGTTCATCAAATGACAGTCCACGATTGGATCAGCTTTTTATGTATCGTTGTTTTAAATTTATTTTTGATGTTGATAAGTGGAATTTTAATAAAAAATTCCTCGAATGGAGAATACTTAAATGAGGTTCGTGATTCATTCATTTGTTGATCATTTCATCGACAGAATTGTTCGCGATGTGTTCTGCAAAATGGACATATATATATATATAATATATATAAAATAAATTTATATAATATAAATTTATATAAAATAAATTTATATATATATATAAAACATGAGAATATACCTTTACGTAGAGTAGAGAACGTCCGAAATGAAAAATTGTTTAAATCGTCAATAAAGTGAAACGAAAAGTGGGGAGACAAGTAGTTATTGAATATTTGGAGAAATATGAGTGTATAAACAATAGCAAACGATTACAATTATAGTAATAAATAGCATCAATTGTAATCATCGTGAGAGGGATTTCCTGCACACTGTTACTAGCATCGTTTAATTTCGGTGCCATAGTTCCTTCTTGCAGTTTCAAGTTTAATGGATGATTAGTAATTAATCGTACAGATAATTAATTTACACGATAATGAATCATGTTATGTGATGTTCCTCATTTTTTCAAAAATAATGAATTATATATATGTATATGTAACATTAACATTATATATATGTAACATTTCATGAGATGAATTATTTTGTTCATGTATATATAATGACGAAATAATCGTAAATGGACAAACAAGATAGAGGACAAGCAATACAAATATCGAATCATTAAAAAGTGCATACAGTCTTTATCACTTGAGCGAAATTTTAATGTTGACCTGCCTTAAAATAAAATTTTATATCTGAAGAACTCATATCAGATATGCCTTTCTTTGGGAATTTCGCGAGGCAGCGATGCGAGGAAGAAATCGCGTCAGATTTATTTATTTCAGGCGCTACGAGTGTTAGAGACGATCGCACCGCTTTCAGGCTGAAGCCAACTCGAAATCAGCTCGATAATGATCCGTTGCTGACAATAACGGACCAGAATCTCTCCAATAGCGGAGGAACTATTTGAACAACTCTGGCCAGCTCACTCAACGGTTAATCGGGACTAAAACTTATCGCGATTTCTAGACTTGAGCTTGAAACAGCGGCCGAGCACTCGCGCTTCTCATCTCTGCAGGTCAATAAAAGGAACTCGCACTTCTGAAACGAGTGGATTGCGCGTCGAAGATGACGCATTGCCGAAGACAACGGGTTGTCCGCGAGGTAGTTCGAATCAGCCGATTCCACTCGCGGAAAATTCTGCCATCGGCTCGATGAAGCATAGACGAAGATATCTGCTGCCCTCGCTGCCTAACTGAACCAGAATTATCGCAAGAAGCTATGCTGCAATGAAGCTGTGAAGCAAGAAGCTTGGACAGACAAGAGAAATTGCCGAAGAAATCAGCATCAGTCAGCGGAAGAAGAATCGCTTCTTATTGCGATTTAGCGTCTCATATGACAAAAAAAACGCTCGAACGAGTCGAGGTGAACGTGAAGATGACCCCTCCGATCCGTTTTCTTAACATTCGATTATTCAGTATTGACGGATCATCCCTCTTTTTAAAGTTTCGGAAATGACTTTCGCAAGATGGATACCTTAATCAAACCTGGAAGGGAAATGTCCGGGAAATTCAATTCCCTCTTCAAGTCAAGGTCGAAAGAACGTTATCGCTAGGATACCGAGATTTTGAGATTTTGAGATTTGGATGAAAGGAAGCTAAAAAGATAATAATGGAATATATATTTTAGGTTAGAATCAAAACGACAAATAATGATTTAATTTCCAAAGCTGCGTGCATTAATGGAATTGATTTCAGCGCAGTAAAAATGGCTTTCATAATTTCATTATTTGTCGTGTCATCGGAATGTGACGTCGACGTGGGAGGAAAAGTAAGAGATGCTCGTCCGACTCGAAAGCATCTCTGCTGCTTCTTTCTTCTTGTCGCCCTGCGCTAAGGAACTGGCGTAAACAGTCGTGGAATGTCTTCATTAAAATACTTGGGCTCATCATTTATATAAAGCAAAAATGCAACGAGGTGAGCATCAAACATCGTTGATATCAACGAGATAGCTCCCTGATGGAAATCCTTCTACTTCGTCTTCGTGCATCGTTGTTGTTATGACACGTGAGCTTTTTTGCCTTCATCGGACAAGATAATCTATTCTTTTTATTCCACGTTAGTTCTTAAAAAAGAGGAACAAAGTGGCAAAGAGAATAAAAAGAAGGAAAGAAGAAAATAGAGCGGAAGAATTAAAACGAAGAAGTTTTATATCTGTCCTTCATCTAAATCCATAAAATTATTTTCCTTTCTTGAATTCGATTTTCGAGTTCAATTATAAAGACCTTAATTATCAAGATTTATGAAAACATGCCTGTACTTGATTCACATTAAAGTTCCTCGATTCTCGAAAGCGGGAATACAAAACGCTTGTTTGACGTTAGAGAGAAAGAGTTAAAACGAAGAGTTAAAACGCAATCTTTGTTTTATATCTGTCCTTCATCAAACCGCTACAAAATGATCTTCCTTTCTTAAATTTGACTTTCGAGTTATAAAGACCTTAATTATCAAGATTTATGAAAACATGTCCGTACTTGATTCACATTGAAGTTCCTATCATTGATTCTTGGAAGCGGGAATACAAAACGCTTGTTTGACGCGTCAAACCTTTATTAGAAGACTGAAGCAGGATCTAGAACAACGAAGCGATTCATCTTCTTGTCCGGATTGTCCGGAGCTCATTGACATAACAATAGTTACGCGGGTGCATCATCAGGCGCACGTGGGCTCTCTTCAAGAGTGACCCACTGTGGACGAGCGCCGGGATCCCTTCTTTTCGTTTCAGTCACGTCTCATTTGCCGCATACGTGCAGCGTGTTATTGGGATCCATCGGTTGTTAAAGTGCCCTTGGCAGCAGGCAGGTGCCTATGATTCACGATCGGATCGAACAACAAGAAATCGCAACTGCTTATCATGACATCGAGCGAGGAAGAAACTCCAATGAAGAAATCTCTGATGACGATTTCCTCTTTCTCTTCTTTGTTGTTTCCACAAAGCGAGGATCTCTTTAATGCGCATCCAACGCGGATTCAACAACTACGTTTTCCATCACGCGCATCGCGATATGAAAACAAATTCAGATGTAATTATGAAGCTCGACTCGTTTGCGTAGCTTCGAAACTAAATCCTCGATCGTAACGCGCAAATGCGGCCACGCTTTCACCGAAAGCCCGAGGAAATCTGCGGGATCTCCGGGATATATAAAATATTTATATCTAATGGTATATTAAATTAATTTTCATGTCAAATGATGTTTAAATATTAATTACTTGCATTTAAGATTAAGGAAAAGAAAAATTAGATATTTATTTATTATTGTTTATTTATATTACATCATATATATATATATATATATATGTATATATAAATAAAAAATAATTATCATAATTAATTATAAGTCACGTTATAATTTTTATTTATTAATAAATTTTATGTATTTAATATTATTTAACATATTTATTTACAAATATATAAATAATTATATAAACGAAAAAATGTATCGAGAATTGAGATATAGCGTTAAGAAAAATTACGTTTCTCGGTGCTAGAGAGAGAGGGAGGGAGGGGAGAGTCCGGTACTCCTTTACCCCATTGCCCCTCTCACACGCCCTCGGCGTACAATCGTGCGTTTTGTATCTCCTTTGTGCACCTCTGCGCTCGAGCCGCGTGCTCGATGCGCTTAGACGGCCCTTCGTTATTTGTCTTCGACAACGGGCCCGGGGGGAGGCTCCCCGAACAGGGGCCCGTTGCCGAAGATCACAGGCATCTTGTGTTCCCACGAGCTCGGGCATCTCTGACGTACGATGTCCCGTTCGTGCCACTGGAAGCTGCTCAATCCTTCTCTCTCGCTCGCTCGCTTCCTCTCTTTCTTTCCTTCTCTCCCTCCTTTTTTCTTCCTGCCTCACTTTCTCCCTTCCTCCTCGCCGCCTTTCGTCTTTAAATTCGTATTTTGTTCCTTGAATTGGTCATTTTGAGGCGATGTTCAGAAGCTGCCTTCGAGCGATTATTGATTCCGTTCGATTATTGATTACTGCAGCGTGCATGACTATATTCATGACTATAGAGAGAGAATTTATGCAGAGAGCTGTTCCGCGATATCAAAGTAGCGTCTTGCATTACGCAAGTTCGCGCGATACGTGAACGAGAGGAATGGTATGTATTTATAGGCGAGTTGGCCGGTTCGCCAGATATCAGGTTGCAAGATATCAGATAACGATTAAACGGACTGAATTTCTAATAAGCTTAATTGAGACAGTTGGAGTTCGCTTGATACGATCAAACGTCCTCGTTTTTTTACTGTGTATCCTATGAACGATGTGAGTTTCACAAATGTAAATTTCATATCGCGGAAGACTTGAGAGACAGGAACATTCGAAAGAAACATTCCGCGTTCTCCATTTTGCGATTTCCGCCAGCGCTATCCGCTATGCAAATAGTAAATTTACATATATATATATATATATATATATATATATATATATATATATCTACGTAAAGAAAAAATATTTATCGTCGACCGAATAAAAGTTTCATAGATGAAATACTATCGTTTTTGTATTTCGGCCTAGAATAAACACACAAGCGGCAACCGCTCAATAGAAACACACTAGCTCTGCTGCACTATAATTGGATTATGACAAATTAAAGTCGATATGGAAAACATCATTCGTCACCGAAATATCACCAAGATAGGGGAAGATGTCTGAAATAAAATCTAATGTGTCATTAAGCAAATGTCGGCGCATCAACATTATCAATATTATCAATGCAATGATATTCCTGCTATTATGTTATCACTGCAAAGCTGTCGAGTACTTTGTACTTCTTATATTTATTATTATTATTATTATTATTTGTTAGTGCTTCTATTTTTATTATTGTTGCAGCTTACATTTTTCTTGCTACTGTTATCATAAATTATATTATTGTTATTAAGCTATATCTATTATTTGTTATTATTGAGTCAACTTTGCTCATAGATCTCGTAATGCGCGCGCGTGCATTTTTTAGGCTTACCTGAACGGATTTTTTATGTCTTTGTCATAGTATACAAGGCGTGCAAATGTTGGACAATGAAATTAAACGCAATTAAATTCGATCCTGCATGTTAGAGCGTCTTCGATCAAATTCGCTCCACACCGTTTATATATTTATTTATTGCCGGTTCCGGGATAGGTTGATAAGCAAAGACAAGAGTTGTCAAAGACAAGAGCCAACGGACTAACGTCTCTTTAATCTTTAGAGATGAGTACACCACTCAAGTGAACAGTTTTCAATATTAAGGATACTTGCATAGCTAATCAGTGCGTCCATTGTCTCGATCTTCTCGCGTAACACTCACTCTATTCGATTCCTCTGCGTCCCAAGTAAACTAGGTATCAGGTTTTGCCGTATTGCAAAAACAAACGACAATAACATTCCTGGGTCTTAGTCTTCGGTTTATATCTATACTTACATGCTCGTACTTAGATAAGAGAACTTCCGCATCGAGAACGTTCGAGAATCTTACGAGAGAATAATCGTCTATCCGAATCCGTAACACTGCACACCCAACTCGCGCCATTTCGCGATGTCAGTTCTGTTTGCGCGCGCAGGGACTTTTTCCCCCTTTGAAATTATCATTTCGCAGCCTGCAGTCTGCGGAATTCGTCCGACAAATGCATCGGAAGTGCGTGTAAGTCATTGTGCAAATACAAGGCCGAGTTTTCATTGCCCAGCTGTCCGATATGCATACAATGTCACGATTACCGTATGCTTGCTCTCCTTTAGAATTCCAGCGCACCGAATGCGAGAGCTTCGACGTTGACGTTGATTTGCGCGCACCGATGTACCGATAAGCGTACGACTTTCTGAATCATTAATATCGATCCGAAGCTTTGCAATTATTCCGACGTACATTGACGCGCAGAAACGTAGCCGCACACGCGGACAAATATTTATAATTACCTGATGCGCGCGCTCGCGCGCAAAGCCCCCTGGCGCTCCGTTATGCTGCTGCAGCGATAAAAATGACGTAAACTCGAATGCACAGATCTTTTATTTCGTGAACATGAATTTTACAAAGCGCAATTCACGAGCGATGACGTGATTTAGTCGCAGCAACGATCCCTCAAAGTTCACGCGATTCATATATTTCCTCGTTTGGCGAAACGGCGGTCTGGCAGCCTCTTCTTCTTATCAGCGATCATGGACACGTGATCGTTCGATTAGAGGAACCAGGGTATCATGTCCTCGTTGGAGAGCATTTCGCGCGGGTCCTGCCGAGACCTGGCTTGCACCATCAGTATGATGGCAGCGATGACTGCCACGGCAAGGGCCAGGGTTTTCTAGAAATTCGATCAAAAAGTTAACTTCTTCAGCCATTTGCAAATATTTTACGCGCGTATTCGAGTACTTTGTGTACTTTTAATGATCTGAGAATAGAATACCGGCCCTTCACAGCCCTTTAAAAAGCAGCTCGCGGCTTCCCGAGCAAACTTCCCCCTCCCCTGCCGAAAGGGAGAAAGGGGAACCACCGGTCGTAATCATCGATCGGGCGTACGTCGCACTTACGTCGAGCATGATGACTTTTGTGGGCCAGAAGCAAACTCGTACGGCGATTCCGGTGCCGGCACTGGATCGCCCTGGATTCTGTACGCGTGTATTTATACCGCAGGTAACAACTGTGCAAACGATGATTGCGCGATTGCGATCATTGCGATTGATCATCACGCATCATTTCCTTCGCGCAAGAGGCGCGCGAGAATGAGACACTCGAGACGCACATCGCAAGTGATCGAAGAATTGAAACACGAGGCCCGGAGATGATGGATTCGTTCCATGATCCTCGCGCTAAATCGCCGAGTGCCTCCAGAAATTCTCAAGCAACGACATCGGAATCTAACAGCCTGATCAGTCTCGGTTGGCACACTCGCTCGCAGGTCGAGCGATTAAAAGCAGAATTCACGAAGTCACCAGCATCAGCGATCTCGATTCGAGTCACGGACGAGTCGATGCTATCTCTGTCTTAATCGCTCATCTCGTACAAATTTGCATCCCGGAGTTTCAGGCAGGAAGCAGACGCTTGGAGGCACTTTTCCTCCTCGCTAATTGTCCAGAGCTGTGATCACTCATGCGAAGATAGCATCTTCGCTGCTATCGCGCTTTCCACGATCTCTTCCACGCGTTCCTCCCGATGCCGCGCGACCAATCATCCGCCACGATCAATTATAAGAGCTTGGCTCGCGTCAGCTGATAGCGAATCGATGTTGTTAACAAATCGCAGGTAATAAATCGCTTAAAACGCACACAAACGCGAGTCACACGGTCACCGCTACGTGGCCGAGCGTGCGAAGAGTAATGCCGCGATTACGCGCGATTGCTCGGATTTGCAGGAGACGACAATAGTGACCAGATGGAGTAACGATGAAGAAACGTGATACGATCAGAATGTCAGCGCGCAGCTTTATTCGATTGCGATCACGCGGATATGATTATATATTTTTACGGCAAGCTTTGACGACTCAGTTATCGCGTACGAGAGAGAAGAGCAAGATCGAGAAGAACAAGCTCGCGCTTAACGATTAAGAGAAGGATCAAGACTGTCAGGGACCAATCGAGACACAAGAGCGTTATTATAGCAAACAGCTGATTAAGAAATCCACTTGCGCCGACAGCTCATGCTTCAATTATTCCCAGAAGTTACAACACGCGGAGATCTTTTTCCTCTTCTTACAGGACCAGGCATTTCATTCGCTGTGCCTGTTCTCTCCTGACGTTGATGTCCAGCTTTCGCACCAACGTTCTGGTAGGCCGTCCAGGTAGTCCGAAGACGTTTGGTTTTCCTCTTTTTGCGATTTTTGCAAGCCGGTTATCGTCCATTCTGCTCGGCTCGTCTCTTGATTCCGTCTTGTGACATCTCGGATCTCGCAGCCGCTGCGAACGTCTTCGTCGCGAGTTCTATCTCCGCAGAGTGTTGCCAACAACCGAGGCTCCTCATTTCAGTTGCTCTCAGTAGACGTTTGATGATGCTCGATTTGTTGATTCCGCTCTTACCCGGAAGCGTGTGAATTCATAAATAATCTTCGTCTTGCTCCACACACGAGGCAGGTGAGCCGACATTTCATCCCAGCCGACAATCCGGATGACTGTACTACGTCGGATGCCTCAGACGGGACCGAAAAGCGCCAAAAAACGGAACGGAGGACAGGGTGAACCTGCGTTCGCGCGGTCATCCCTCGCGCATACCGAGCTTAGTCCAGAAGGCGGCCGCGTTACGTGTCGCTCGGTACGCGCGTATCCGAAATATCCTCCGTCCCCGGCAACCGGAGACAGGAAATTGTCGTTAGGCGGAACTCCACGAGTGACAAGCCACGAGTCAGTCGGAATTTCAGCATCGCGTAGCGCGACCGCGCCGCGCGAGCCGGCTCTTTCCGACCCGGACAATCCGACAATCCGCAATCCTCGGGTGTCCTTCACTGACCTTCGTATCCGCGAATACGGACGACACCACTGCTGGACAACAGAGAACTCCAGAGAAAGAGAGAGAGAGGGGGGGGGGGGAGAGAGGAGGATACATTGGAGAACCTGATGAGCTGACAGGCTCCTTTCCCCGACAAGTACGAAGTTACGAATGCATCTCCGAAGATGCATCACCGCCGCGCACCTGCGCACTGGGAGATTCCGATCGCCCGGTCCCTTCGGGACCGAAGTTTCCGGGCGATATAAGAGCGAGGCCTCTCTGGATCCCCTGACGAGATCCTCTCGGCCTTGATTTTCAGGCACAAGGAGAGAAGAGAACCGGATTGAGCATCCCGCTGCCGGTGATCGAGCGGCAGCCTCCGCTTGAACCGGCGTTTAGCGCGATCTGCGCGCTCCCGGGCCTCCGCAATCTCGGCGAGGAAGCCGAAGAAGCGAAGGGGAGGACACCGCTGGGTCCTCCTTGTTTTTATCCCGCGATGAACTTCCGAGTGGCGGCCGGGCGAGCGAGTGCCAGGGAGGCGGCCGGGGCGGGGTGGCAAGGGGAGCCTTTCGATTGTCGATTTAGGCTTCCCCGCTACGCGGTCCAAACCACCGACTCGCACATCCCCTTAACCACCCCGATGGCGCCCTTTCCTTCCCTATCAATTATTATCGTCCTTCTCGTCCTTCTCGCAGAGCCCGACGTCGTGCCGTGCCGTAGCCGCCCTACGATTGGACGCCGGGATGCCCGGCGTTGCCATGGCGACCGACCCTCTTCGACGGGGACCGCCGCGTGAGGGGCGAGGGGGAGAGATGGCAGGGGGCGATGGCAGGGGCGACGGAGGGTGGCGCGCGGGGAGGGAGGCAGGGGTGGGGAGGAAGGGGGGAGCGAATAACTCGCGAAAACACGTAAATTAAACGCACTATGGAGGTTGATGGGGCGGAATGGGGCCGAGTGTCTCAGACTGTGAAACATAGCCGTCATAAGCGGATATTAAAGCGTCCTTCGTCGGGGTCGGCGGGTGGTTCCTGCCGGAAAAATCGGCCGCTAAAGCGTCGAATAAAAAAAATGGTCATCCCCTTCCGGGGGGCAGAGAGCAGGTACCTCACCGCGCTGTCCGTCACCACCGGTGCGCCGCGCGTGAGGTTCATGATAAGATAAGGTGACCAGCCGCGGGCGGGTGAACGCGAGAGATAAGATCAGGGAATTTCCTTGCCTCTCCCCGGGAGAGGCGCGCCTCGGTTGAGAGAATCGTGAATCGTTTTTATTTCCTGGGAATCTCTCTCTCTCTCTCTCTCTCTGAGCTCTCTCTCTCTCTCTCTCTCTCTCTCTCTCTCTCTCTGTTTCTTGCTCTCTCCCTCTCTCGAACAGATGTACGATAGATGTATCAGAGTCTTGTGTCTCTCAGAGCTCTCGGCTACACGTGTGCACGCGCGCAATTTAATTTCGTTTCTCTCAATCGTTTGCTGATGAAGCGACGTTGATGCCGACACGGCCAATACGTGGACGGCCGGATTTCTGATTGATGAACGATCGGAAATCGCCCGTATATTCGGTGTAACACCAAATTGCATGTAAGTGGTGGTCACATCGAAGGTCAGGATTTAACGTAATGTACAAGTAGCTCTATCCGATAGCTCACTTTTGCGATGATGCGTCGAGAGGCAAAGTGCAAAACGACGTTTCCACGACGAGAGTTCACTTCTTGAGAACGTTTCAAGCGAGATCTGTGAGAGGATCGTGCGAGGATCTAGATTTTCTCGAATGAATGAAGCGGGGATCTTCAGCGTTTCGAATAGCTCGAATAGATCCGAAAACGCCTGTTTTCAAGCCACACCCTTTTATATCTCGCATGATCTCGCACAATGAGGAACATTCGCAAGGCAAGGCATCTCTCGCTTTCTTGCGGAATTCGAGGATGAAAGTGAAGACGGCTATCCCGCAGGTTTCTGACATTCAGAACAACCGGAGCTTCCGATCGAAGCAGACATCGAAGCAGCGCATTCTCGGTATTCGGCCGAGGAAATTATCGGTCGCGCTGTTGAATTAATTTTCCGAGCATTTTCACGTCTTTGCTGTCGAAACTGTTGCGCGTTTCTGTGTTCAGACAAACACAGATTCATGACAAATTGAGAGCTAGCTGCAATTAGAAGTAAATAAAAAATTGGGACACTTGAAGGGATAATCTCCGAATGAGCGCCATCCGAAGCTCGCATCTGCGGAAGAAGTATCTTTTATTTCTTCGTTCAAGCACGCTTTCCGAGATGAAGATCAGTCATCACCGAGTCAACGCTCGCGAGCTCGAGTTGGACGAGAAAAACGCATCGTTTAGCCATTCGTCGCAACGATCATCGAGAAACTGATTAAACAAGATTAGCAGGATGGCGAGATTTCAAGCAGAATCATCTAGACGCGACTGCGGGCGGATTTCCGCAACGAGCGTAAACGCGCGATAAGAAGAGCGTGACACGCTCGCATTCCCTTCTTCTAGATTAGAAAGTTACGGTTTAATTTCCTCTTTAAGTGTCATATTTATTGATGGATGTCTAGTTTCTTTATCGCGAGATTTTATACGTGAAATTATTTTCCTTTGACTCAAGTCAATTGCTTTAATTAAAAATAATAGTTTATTCGTCTGCAGTTCATACAAACTTTATGATATGTTTATCGTTTTCTCCATTAAAAATAGTAGCTATTAGCAGGCTAGTGCTTATAATTTCTCAGGATACTACGTTCATTAGGATTACACGATTAACATTATATACGTTCTTATAGGCGGTTAATTATTACGAATAAAGGTTACGTTAATTATACACCGGCGGTCATAATTTGATGGCTTTTCTTATGTTCATCGAATTTTTCTTTCCCCTTTTCGTTGACTTTTATTGCAGAGATCATGATGACTATTGTTTTACTGCGATGGAGGATAGTTTTGCTGGTTGCGAACAATTGTTTTGGTTTGTTTTTTTAGGGGGGCTTGTTCATTGTATCTGTATTTGTATTGAATTATTTATATTAATCATATGCCGGTAGTTATGATGATCTCTCTGTTCTTCAAATATGCAAACGGACCACGCTTAGAGCGTCGCTCTTTGATCTGCCGGTCTTCTCTTATTAATTTCTTTTATTATCGCGAAGGCGATTATCGTGAAAGAATCGTGAAAGAACAATTCGAGCCACTCGTGATGCTTTTATTATCGAGTTATAGATTTCTACCGGTTATCAGTTACTCGGCGCATTCAACAGCATTCACAGGATACAAGATCAGAGCTTCTTTCTTTTCTTTTTTATCTTGATCGATCTCGCGCAATGTCTCTTGTCCGACTTGGCGCGTTGGCGCATTATGAAATTAGTATTCAAGCAAATATCTGGCGTTTATTTTCTCATAATTTCGATGTCGTTTTCTCTAGGAATGTGAAGAAGGAGGCTTTATCGCGGACGTTATCGCGCACGGAATGTGCGACTTTTAATCTGTTTCACGCATGATGCATCCGTGTTTGACATTCGCCAATGTCAGGTGAGGCACAGGTGTTTCGTGGCCACTCGCGCGCATAAATTACTGTTGTCCGTTGCCACAGCGACAGTGTACCTGTTGACACTGTCAATTCCACGGTTACAAAACGCCGAACGTACTTAACAATCGAGCAGGTGATCGAGCTGGCGTCGAAGAAGAAGCTGATCAATAAACGTCAGAGGTTCTCAGAGGACGCGTGGACGGCGGCTCTTTCTTCGAATTCTTCGTTTCACGATGACCGATGCTATGGAATGATTTCTCTGAACTGATTTCTTAATCGCGACGTTCCTCGCCGAAAACTACAAAATATCGCGACCTTACATTCGCTGACATTCGGTGCCCGAGGCAACGTGATCCTGCGCTTCATCGTACGTACATATTCATGTATGGCAACCACGATGTCTGCAGAAACGAGTACACGAGCTTAAGGAGCAACATGAGGGGACATAAGACCTATAATGACCTGAAACAAGGGCGAAAACAATCATCACCAAACTGAGAACAACGGAAATAAGCATCTTAAAATGCAGCACTCTTCGGGATAGAATTCGCAATATTTGCGAGATCCAAGAGGTCATAAGATGGATCAGAATCAGGAGGCAAGCCTGTAAACGGGATGGATGATGACGAGCTGGCAAAAATCGCGAGAAAAGGGAAACCAAACACTTCTGGATGGCCTGCCAAACGTTGATGCGAAAGTTGGACGTTCAACGTTGCAGGAGAACAGGAACACTGGACTAAAATACAAGACATGGTCCTAGAAGAAAAGGAAGACGAAGAAGATATTCATATATAAATCGATTACATAACGTTGAGTGAGAGCTAAACGACGTGATTCTGCTTTACGATCTACGATTTAGATATCCTCACAACCTTCTTGAGGAAGAGTGAGGAAACAAAGACGAAGAAACAAAGGAGATGAAAGATGCGCATTTGAGGGTGGGCTATTCTAGATTTTCATAGTCCAAGATTAGACTGCGCCCCGAGAAGGATCGGGAAGCAGGATCCGCGATGGCGAGCGAGCGGGTGCGAATGAAGCCGAACGCATGTACGGGCGTGATTTAGGGCCGACGTAAAAACGACGGCCGATGGGACGTATTCGAAATAAATACGGAATGTCCATATATCTCGGCGGAACGCTGAGCGTTTACGCAGCAGACGTTTAACGCGCGCATTGACCATATGGTTCGCCCTCGCGTTGTCAATAGTGGTCCCAACGTGGTTCGTATTAGCGGGTCGTTATCACTTTTCCCCTCCGACCTTTCGGCAGAGGAACGAATTCTTCGCAAGATTTTTCGAGCAGTCGCGTGCCAAGTCGTTACGTCGCAGGCAGACAACGCGGAAATCGCAAAGGACGTTCAAGGGTCGTTGCAAGCGCGTAACTTGCAAGCGCCTGGAATCAGCTATCAAGGATTCCTGGACCTTGCTTCTCAAGTCTCACCTCCCTTCATTCGGACGGCGATACTTTCGATATTTTGTTTCCTGGATCGCATCGGGTATCCCTTACATTGAAGAGATGGTTTCCTCCTTTTATCTCTTCTCTTCGCTCTTCGTCGTTTTATTCTCGATTCAGCGAATCGCTATGCCGCATTGATACAAACGCGTGTCGTGTTCTTGCTCGCCCGCTCGGGCGAACGGCAAAGATTGACTCGAAAGGATTAATCAAGAGCGGATTAGCGGTTTATCGAGGAGCAATCTACCGATGAGAAGCGGGCGAGGGGAGGAGGCGAACGACCGATAGACTAGATCGGAGGACGCGAGCCGCATTTCAATGCGGCTCTAGTGCGCACGTGAATTCCAAGATAAAAATTGCCGAGGGTGAAGTCGTCGGTCCGAGAAGAAGTCTGAAAGCCAGCCAACGTCAAAAGACGCAACGTCAAAATCCCAGCTTCGGCCACAACTTTCGACTTCGTCGAAAAGCGCGTAACGCGCGAAACGAGAGGCACTTTACCAGCCGATAAACGTCGAAGATCAAAACTGTGATATCCGCAATCCGAGGTCAGGAATCCTGAAATCTGGAAGATCTAGGATCTTTGCTCTAGGCACGACGAACACGAAGACAATGAAGGTTCAAAGTCGGCGAACGATGCCGAGGAATGTGTAGACGTATCTTGTGCGCGCACAAAGATTCAGGGATGGACGCTGCGAATTTTGCTGAATTTGGCAGAATAAGTACGATAATAAAATAAATAAACGAGCAATGATTAATTTCCTTCAGCTTGACTTTTGGAGAGCCGATTGGAGAAACAACGGAACACAGAAGCCTCGCGAATTATTACACACACGAAGACACCTTCGTATCCAGCATGCCAGCTTATTTCTTCATCTCTTTCGTGATGCGCGAGTAACGTGACAAATATGAAAATCGTCGTACGCGTGTGCGCCAAGTGAGTCGTGACCCCGGCAGAGCAGGTCTCAGGATCTCCAATGCGTAGATAAGACGCCCGAGTTTAGGTGACACATGCTACGAAAATACACGACCAAGAACCGGCCAGGGTGACAAGACAGAATTAGATGCGCGAGAAGGAGGCGCGACGTCTGACCGTTTGTTTTACGGCTTCGCCCGTTTCTACGACATCGACCGCAATTTTTCTTATTGCGCTCTCTCCTTCTTCTCCTCTTCTTCATCCTCGTCGTCCTTCCTCTCTTGATGCCTCCGCCCGTACCCTTAAAAAGAGCTCGCGCACCGCCGCTAGCGAAAAATTAATGAAACTTGCCTCGGACGTGATTTCTCGAGATATTCTCGACGCGATAATATCGACGTTATTATTATCAAACAACGGGGATTTCTCGGCAAGATGCGAACACAATGCCGGAACGTATTCCGCGCGAATTCATCAAGAGAAACATTTGTTTATCTTCTTATTCTCAATTTTCCTGTGATTATTTTCCCGATTATTTTCTGTGATAACACGACGAGGAGAAGAGAGCAAAATGTCCGAAATTGTGGATCCCACAATATTCTTATTTCTTCCTTCTGCTGCGCCACAATCCTCGCAACGATCCTCTCGCTGAAGCGTGCGGCCTCTGAAAGCGGATACAAGAATACGTGTACAATGTCGTCGTCCGCAATGCAGACGCAATCCGCGTCTACCATTTGCACGTGCACTGTGAGCGGTTCTTGTGAGCGGTGAGCGCGCAGGGGGAGAAGGAGCGAGGCTAAAATTCAGCCGATCTCCTGGAATTCCATCGGTCCGCGTAGACAAAATCCATATTACACGCGGAGAGAATGCACAGTTTGACAAGAAGCATCGGGCGTTTCGCATCCCCCGAGCGTGCATGTCGATGCTCCATTATATTTAAGCGTCCCTAAAACGGAGACCGGCTAGGGTATTTGTGTGGTGTTCCATTTACGGCGCGGACGCGCGGCGATCCCCGCGTAAATTCGTCAACAGGCGCCCCGTTTAAAAATAAGACATAAGGACCTCGCAGTCGGGACTCCCCGAGGAGTCCCGCCGGTTTATTGGCATTTCTGCTCATTAAGGATAACTCCGGCGCTTCCGACGGCGATAACTCATTTGGGTACGAGAAGAAGAAGTAAATAGGGCGGGAAATGAAGGAGCGCGCCACGGCCGACCGAGATTATCGAGAAGATTACTTATCTCTGCTCCGCTCTCTTGCCCCCTCCCCTCATCGTATTAGTTGCGATTTCCGGCCACGAATGTCGGACGGTGACCCTCGGGGTCACGAGGCTTGGTATGCTTCGTCGTGTATTACCATCACTGAAGAGACGATAAAGATAGAAGATTCGAGATTTGCGGAAGCTTGCTTTGAAAGACGCGATACAAATGCAATGATGCAATGATGCAGACGAGAGACTCCAAGGGAGGAGAATGAAGGACGGGCTCTCTCTCTCTCTGTCGGCGGTGGCGGCGGCGCAAGTTGCTGATTCGTGATCAGTTTGTCGTCAGCATCGTCATCATATTGGCTGATGTAAATTCCCTCCCCCTCCTCTCCCCTCTGCTTCTTCGCCACTTTCTTCCGTGGTTTGATGTATGGACTTAGTCGACAAATTGCTACTGACAATCGGTTACATCTGCAAACAAAGTTACTTCCATATCATGATTCGATAGTGTCGCCAATAAACCAGGAAAGGATTGTTCAACTTGTCTACTACATGTAAATAGTGAACGTATCGTGATGCATCATTGTATAGAAATTGTATAGAGTCTAGAGCACGCAGAGCAACTCTTTCCGGGGATAATGCCTTTGGTTTGCCTCATCAGCATGTTGTACGCCATTACCAAGAAGAAAGAGATCTATCAGTAATGCAGCGATCTGTGGGAAGGTATCTTAAATTCGTGTACTTTCCCACAAACAAGAATTAACGCGTCCCGTTAATCTCGTGACGAATATCGTGATGGGGAGTATCATCGTTCGTCACTTAACGTTACGCCATCATCGATAAGCCTGGGAGGGGACATTGATCGAGAATCTCTCTCTCGCAATCATCAGGAAATTGTCATGAAAATTGACTTTGTCTTGAGATTGAGGCGCTCCGGGAATCAGGCATCCTGAAAATGAAAGATCATCGATCGCCAAGCTGGAAACACAGTTCCGCTCGCTTCCATATCCAATTGGCCAACAAGACAGTCACCATTCCCACATTTGTATCTCGACGCGGTAACCAGTCGCGGCAGCCAGTCCGACGCTGCCGTCGGTAAAACAGGGAAAATCGATAACGTTGCAGCGTTGCCGCGCCGCCGGCCTGCCGAAGGAATCGAGTGCCGGCGTCTTTGCGAGAGCGAGTGCTTTCTGCCGCGGGGCAAAAAGAGCCATTAAGCGGGGCTTCAAAGAGGTTCAGTCACACGTGGGTCATGACTGCGTCGCACATCGCGAGTACGTAATCGAGTGCTTGTTCGATCCCGTTTTCGGGATCGTCCGAGTGTCGTCCGAACGATACGCGTCGTTAGTGACACCCATGCTTCCGGGGGGCGAGGGGGGGAGGGGAGGAACAGGGGCACGGCCGGCGGGGGAAAAAGGGCAGGGGAGGGGAGGGAAGAGATCGGTGTGTCCTTTGTGGGTATTTTAAGACTCGGTCGCCGGATTGATGGATGGGCAACTGCAGTTGAATGGTGAAGCGAATGTCGCACTCGAGAAAGGCTTCATAGATATTAAAGAAAAAAAACAAAAAAAAACATATGTTTATATATATATATATATATATATATATATCTTTTTTACAAGATACACTGAACTAAGGAAGGCAGGTGGGGAGGAGGGGGAGGAAGAGAGGAGAGAGAGAGAGAGAGAGAGAGAGAGAGAGAGAGAGAGAGAGAGAGAGAGAGAGAGATATTGTTTATATCAGCCAATGATAATGATGCTAATGACAAACATATGAACGGATTATCAAGTTGTGCGCCGTAAAAAGAGTCTATGCTTTATTCTTGTTGTTGTATTATCGCACATTGCATCTTTTAGAGCTTCGCCTAAAGTGAAAATCATGAATCCCAGTAAATTTGATTATCTCTTTAATATATATATATATATATATATATATATATGTATACGAATTCGATAATTTGAGAAGATTACAAACTCCTGAACTTGAGAGTTGAAATTTTAATGATTCTCAAGAATTATGAATACATGTAAATTCACTTGACTTGAGTTTGAGAGAATTAAGAGAAAGAATTCCTTACCACAGAAGCAGTTCTCATAAAATTACTCGCTGATACTTTCATGTTGGCTTTTTTGACATGTTAAATACTTGAAGTTTCAAATCGAGTAACGCACAGGCACTTATAAATTGACTTGTTGCTTGATGCATGTTGTTAGATGAGGCCTCCGACTGATATTGTTAAATGTTTCTCATTTTTTTTAGGATATCAGCATGAGTCTCTGCCCACGGAGACGTTTTCGCATCACTCCTATGCGAGCGCTGACAGCATTCTTCCTGATGCTCGTGCTATTTTGGTATAGTCTCAGTCGTCAAGAGAGCCCGCAGCAGCCGTGTAGCGTGCCCGAGGAGTTCACTGAAAAGTTACACGATCTCGCTTACAGGTATCTACGATGTTAGGATTCAAGGAAGAGCCAGATGGATCTATAAAATGAATCGGATAAAGTTAAGATGGCATGACTTTACTCAGACATCTGGGAATCCTCGCTCTTCCTTGTTTGCGATCGTAGACGTTAGACTGAACCACAGAAGCGTGCATGAAATTGATGGAATATTGTTATCGAGATTGATGTCAAGCTGAATTTTTGTATCAGAGGATATTATTTTTAATCTTGGTTCAAGGTGTTCTTAACGCGAAACTTTGTTACATCAATGTAGTGCATCATTGTATAGAGCATCATTCTTCCTCTCTTTTTATAACTCTTATGACTCCACCAGGGCCCACTTAGTACTCACTAAATTGGGCATCGTTCACTTTCTCTGCCTGGGCGGTCTTTGGGGTCAAGTCCGCATCGGACGTGCGCTGCCGTGGGCTCGTAAAGTGGAATTGTGCCTGGTGGACACGCTGCGCGATGATGTCTTGATTACAAAAGCCTTTCGAGAAGTCGGTCTGAGTGCAACTTATCTTCACGCGGCGGGAATTTATAGGATACAGGAGCACGAGGTCGGTGAGGATGCACCCAAGGTGGAGGTGGTTGTTTTCGAAGAAGACGCAGTGGTAAGAAAGCTCTCAAAAAATTTTACATTTGGCCTTTGAGAGCAATTTTACGTCAACAAAAATTTTAATTCGAGACCAAGTTTTAATTCAACACAGATTCGCTATGAAGTTATGAACAAAGACGTGGAAATGTGATCTTACGTGCGTTTCTGTACAAAATTAATACAAGAACGAATATATATGGAAGGATTTCTCGTTAATATCTGCTCTTTAAATGTATTTCATAGTTACTTTAATTACCAGCTGTGTGACAGCTTCAACGAGAACATTGCTTTCCCGAAAGACCCAAAGAAACCGGAAATGCGACCTTCTTATGTGCGCCTTATAATGAGTATAATTCCATTTCATATACAGAAAAAATGAGGCTAATTTCTTTGCCAAAACACGTTTGTAAATCATCTCATCGTTGCTCATGCTCATGATGTAATCGCGCTAAATTTCTTAACATGTTGTTAATTACGCCATCTTGATCCTTTGAATCGACGAGACACAAGTGTATATATATACAGACACCGAATTCGAATCTTCTCCAAAATCTCTGAGAGAAACCGGAACAAAAAATGTTTGAAGAACGATCCAAAACGAGAAAGAGATAGCTCGAGGCCGTCTCTTTACGAGACGTAGATCTGATATCGAGCAACAACGATGACGTATAATCAGTAATGTATTTACAGACGCAGATGGTGAGGAGAGTCGGTTGGACCAGGCGAGTCCTGCCTCCGGATTGCGAGTTCTCGCCGAGTCTGCAATGCTTCCCGCCGCAGCTTGTAATACCGCCCTTACCGGCGAAACAATTCGGAGGTCGACTAATACCCGTACCTCGAGAGGGTATAGAATTACAAAAGTATCACTATCCCAACGACTGGTGGCTAGAGATCAAGCCCACTGATTGCACTGAACCTCAGGAGACGAATGTATAGTGTATAGTGTAATCTTGTGCAGAACTTTCTCTCTCTTTACGTATCTCTAGGCTCGAGATACTGCTTGATCTATTACTTTGGGATATCCTCCAATTCGCTAAAATGTTTACTAATGATCTGCTAATCGGCGATTTGGATGATCTGGCCAACAAACAACGATGATTCTATCGAGGTCATGATAATGATGACCGATTAGATTGGACTGGACCATTGAGTCCAAAGTTGGACCTGATTGCGACGTGGATGGTTTTTAGAAGCAGGCAACTTATGATGGATGGATTTTAATATTCTGTGATTGTCCGTAGAAATTCAGATTCGAGTTGCGAGGAGTTCGATTTCAGCGAATTTGATTTGTGTTGCGACGCGTACAGCATTTTTCTACTTAATGTAGAAAGTATCAAACGTGAAATGAGATCTATCAGTCATAGTATCGTCGATCCATAAATGCTGACTAATTGTTGTCATAGCAATATTGCGTTAAATCATTACGAGTCATTATGATAATAACTTGTGTCGATAACAGGTAATCTTTTCTAGTCATTCCTTGTCCTTGAGCTTTTTCTATCTTTTGCATTTGCAAAAGCATTTTGTATCTCGAATGTTTATGTACATATATGTATAATATATACGTTAGTTTCTAAAATATATTTTTTACCTATTACTAAGACAGAGAGAGAGAGAGAGAGAGAGAGAGAGAGAGAGAGAGTAAAAATTTTTATATATTGTATAAATTTACATTTTTAGTACAGGCAATAACATTAAATTGAGATCTCTTTTCGTGCGTCATCCGAGGAAATTATTTATGAATTCGTCGAATTTATGAATCAGTCTTTTAAGAAAAAGATAGCCGATGCGCATCAGCAGAAATACGTAAGAATGCAATGAGAAACGTAGGAATTAATGCCCGCCATATTCTTCCAAGCGCAAGAGCGCCGTACTTTATAATGGATTTAAAACAGAAATACGTAATACACGTACTACACGTAAATTAAAGTGGTGCAGTTGAAGTGCGGATTGCTGGCTTTAACGTATACTTAATTATACATTCATTTATACATATTTATACGGCGCCTTTTGTATGTAAACGGCGCATCACTCCAAACGGTGTGCTTCGTTCGAACGTTTGTAGTGGTAGACGAGCGTTATTGTTCGAATAGGCGATCCTACCGTAGTTTTATTGCAACAACGATTATTATTCGATACAAATGGCAAGCAACAATGATGAAATAGAATACATTGTACTCCTCGAGGAGAGAATGATGCGAATTAGTTTTACGTGGAGACTGTGTCATTAAGACAGAACGTAATCCTAACGTAGCCTGCAATGCAGCCTGCAATGTTATCATTATTATTGCCTTGACGTCAGCAGAAGTTGAATAAAAGTCTGTAAAAGATAGTTGAGATCTTTTTGCGAATCGAATGTGAGACCAATTATCCGGAACGCTGGAAATATCTTTCTCTATAATTAGCAAGAGAAAGCCCCTGAACGGATTCTCTTAATTAGAGATTGGCGAGATGGACGACACATCTTCATTCGCAACAATGATCTCGCCTCCCTCCTCCGTCCGAGAGATCTTCGAAAGCAAACGTACTGCACGTGTGCTCGTTGCCGAAAGTGTCTCGAAAGTATCTTTATGGGCGTCCTCATTCACTTTTCTCTCTCCGTTAGATTTGTGGCGCTCGTTACAGCGTCGCGTTTCTTGACCATCCCTTCTCCGAAATCCGTTACGCGCTTAAGCTATTCGGGGGAAGGCCAAGAATGCTGATTCGTGTTAGGAAAACAAAAACAGAATTTCGAGATACCGCGACGAGAGATTTTTCTTTTGGATTGGTCATTCGTGACGTGCGCAAAATTTGGAGAACAATTTATGAAGAATCTTGAGGAGTCGCGCAAACCCATACTTGAAAATAGAAAGTAGCTCGGCATCTCGGCAGCTCGGACGACGAGGAAAGCATCTATCATAGCCGAATTCAAACTGCATGTATTTCACTCTGAATCTGCAATCTGCTACTTCTCTTGCATTTTTTTTTAAATGCTAAACATTTTCTCTGCACCTTTTCCATCTGTGGTCGCTTTGCGACCACGTTTCTTACATCTCGCCCATCCTATTTATGTAAGAGACGTATCTGAGAGGAACACGCAGCCAAGAAGTTTTTCTTCATTGAGAGATAAATCGCGCAAAGTGCCACAATTGTGTCATTACGGCGACACTATGCTGCGTAGTGCTTTGAGCGGATCGGGAGAAATGTGGAAGGGAAGGTATAAAAGAAAGTCTCTCACTGAGGAGTTTCGAGTTTTTGGCCCATTCGAGTTCCGTTCGATCAGGCGAGCGTTCCTCTCCACCGAAAGTCTCAATAATTAACGAAGACAAGCGTGTCCTAAATTCGAATTCCGTTCCGGGAATGCTTCGAGAACTCGCTCCGAGAATTCCACGTGACACCTGATCGCGCGTTCTCCAAATGTGTGAAACGCAGTTGTTTGCCACAACATTGGAAGCGAGAGTAACTATCCGATTCCAACAAAGTTGCAGCAAATTGCGACGCATCGATTTCTTGGCAGAAACGAAGAGGTGTGCAGACAAAATCCGAGAAGCATCATCGATCGTTCTGATGAACGAATGAACGAATGATTCGTTTAATCCAACTCATCTAAGCGCGGACTGAACGTGTTCACGCATTCGCTCAGTCGGGACGGTTTTATTTTCCACGCGTGCGCGCACACACGCAAAAAATGCAGGTAAGTCAATCAGTTAATCAGCTAACGGCACGCAAGGGTGTACTCTTGCTTGCATAATAAGCCCAATCGCCATCATCCTCTTCAGCTGTCCACGATCGTCGTGCTGTCGTGTACCCTGATATCCGGATTGATCAGCCACGGCGAGACGTACAAGCCCACAAAGCTGTACAAGTTTCACAACCCTTATGCACGGCCAGCACGCTGGCAGCCGTTCGCCAAGTCCCTGAAGTACCGCCCCAAGAGGATAATACCGCAGAGATACGACGTTCACGAGCCCGCTCGTGACTACGAGAGGTGAGACGTGCTTGTGTTTGTTTGAAAAATCGTTTCGCCTTTATTAGATATAGCTCAATACACAGTGTGCCTCTCGCTATAAATGCCGTTTCTCCTTTCGAATGCCTCGTCTGCCTCGGTTATTTGTTTACAACACAATGTGTGTATATGTATAGATATGCACCTATTTACGAGGATTCGCTGGACAACGCTGAGTATGACAAACCCTACGTCATAGTCATACAGCTTCCGCGGAAACGGGAGAAGAACAAACATCCCCTGTACCAGCGTCAGCACGTTATAGACGCGCCGCGAAACGTCGATTACATCGACGACGACGACGACGAGTTAAGAGTATACGACATCAACAACAGAACAGTGCGGATCAAGGTAAACGATCGATTGTCGGTTCTTACTTCGTAAGAAGTCGCGATCTGGCGATCTGATCGACGAACTTTTCAACCGGACGGGTGTTTGCGTTCGTTCAACCGTTACTTCGATTGTTTATGCGTATGCGATTGTTGTGTTTGTTTGTACGGTTTGTACGGGCTTTGCTAATGGCCTGCCCAACTTGGCATCTGTCTAGGGTCGCTCTAGGAATGCTCGCTTGTAAAAGTATCTCGCCGCCGAGAGATCGCAAATAAAGGGCATTTTATCGAACGCTACCGTCGTTCCTTCTCTCTCGCGACCCTCCCTTACGCCAAAATATCGATCCCTTTCTCTGCCTTATCCGCAAATTCGATAATTCGACAAATTCGACGTTGCTTCGTCGTGGCAACGTCGAATGACGACGATGGGGGGGGGGGAGGGAGACCGAAAGAATATTTTCGCGAATCGGATCGTGCTTGTCGTATGTCTAATAACGGCTCACGGTTCTTTTAGTGGAGCTTTTATTTCTACATCAATCATCAACCAACATACCGTAATGTCAAATAATAATAATAATAATAATAATAATAATAATAATAATAATAATAATAATAATAATGACAATATGCAGTATCGTCGTGGTAACTTGTCGCTGCTACGAGCCCATCTTGCGCGTTTCCTCCCAATCTATCGATCCTTCCGACTCAACGTCGGCGAGGAGCATCATCTACCCGGATATCCGGCTGTACATTATGCTAGGTTAGGCTCGACGCCCACGCCGGAAAGTAGATCCCGCGGTCGTGCGAGTCCTCACGACTCAAGTCCCACCAGAGGAAGAAAAGAAAAAAAAGAGAGAGAGAGAGAGAGAGAGAGAGAGAGAGAAAAGAAAAGAGGAAGAACAAGGGAGAAAAGGGAGAAAAGAGGGAAGGGAGGACAATGCACACGCTGCGGTGATCTGCGTCCGCGTAGTTCGCTTCGCTGCTGAACGCCGCTCGACGAGCCGAGAGGGTTGAGAAATTTCGTTAGGCGGCAAAGCTCAGTCTTCCCAGATTTCGATCGGTTACAAATATACAAAGTTACGATATATTCTCTTGCATGCTGCGCGCGCGTGCACACACACACACACACACACACAATCTTTCCAATCGTATCCAATCTTTCCCATCCAAAAGAAATCGTTACACGTAACGACAATAATAACAACAACAACAATAATAATAATAATAAAAATAAAGAAGAGGAAGAAGAAGAAGAACGCTCGTGTCTCCTCCCATGTCTCGCGCTTGACAAGGGTTCGCAATTCTTCTTCATTTGGGCAACGACCTTCCTGCGACATTCAAAATCTCCTAGGCGCGCCGCATCGTAACGCCATTGCGGTACTCTAACAACAATAACAACAGCAACAACAACAACAACAACCATTCCTGTATCATCCCTTTTCCCCCTTCTTTTTTCCTTCTCTCTCTCTCTCTCTCTCTCTCTCTCTCTCTCTCTCTCTCTCTCTCTCTCTCGCTCTCGCTCTCGTTCGATCGTTTGTGCGTCTTCGTTGATTCCCTGCGGCCTCGTTCTCTCTCGCGCGCGGTGAATTATATAAAACATAGAAACATACAAACACACACACGTTACTTCTTCTTTGTTTCCCATTTCTTCCGCGGTATCGATTACGCGTGCGTTGATACTTCTCTCTTCTCGTTGGATCAGCGTGATCATCGGCCTCTGCGTTCTCGCGAACATCGGCCACTCTTCTGAATGATACACTCACGTGTATCATTCGAGACTTCTTCTTCGCTTCGTTTTCTTCGGTTTAACCGAGCGCTCTCGTCGTTTCGCGCCGAGATTCGTCCGCCTCTCATCTCCGTGTTGGTGTTTCAACGTTCTAATGTTCCGTTGGAGGGTGGAGGGGGTGGGGAGGAGTGCAAATGCGACCTGCTCGCTTGCCGGTTTTGCGTAAAAAGCGCTGCGTCACGGCAGCGTATCACATTTACGCGCGAGTGCGCGTTCCATGTACCCAGCTGGTCGCGTTTCGTGTCGCTCTCGGATATCCTAGGGTGAATGCACAGTAAACGCGCGGTAAAAAAGATATTTTGTATTTTGACATATCGCGAATGCAGCCGATAGCCGGCAGATTCTCCCGGGACTCGGCGCATCCGATGATTCGATTCGACGAGAGCAACGTGCGGACGTCGCGTTGACGGGAGTCCTCGCTGGGGATTCGGCGGGGAATTCCAAGAGAAACCGGGAATCCCCGGGAGCGCGAGTCCATTGTACGCGTACAAAGGACATCGGAGGGATTCGTGCAGGCGCAGACGACTAACTTGCGCGCACGCGCGCGCGTGTGTATATATATATAATCAATGTTTCTCCGAAGACTTAACTATTATATCCGTTGTAATCACAGTCGATGTAAAGATGTACACAGAGACGAGCGCCGTCAGTGCGATGTATATCTATTTAGCGTTTACCGTTTCCGTTAGCGATCATTACGTTATCTATATCGCCGTTACTCTTAACCCGGAAACAATAATCAGATATCTCTTCGGAGGGCCGAGCAACGGCTCGCGGGGAGTCCGGAGGCTCCGGGCGCGGGGGAAACGCCAGAATTTCTTTCTCCTTCATCAAAGCCACTGCTTTTCATCTCCGAACGTGCGCGTGTACGCTCTCTCTTTCTCTCTCTTTCTCTGTCTGTTTCTCTGTATGCGTATGCGTGTGCGTGTGTGCGCGGCGATGGCACTTGCAGGATATAAAAATTGATTGCACATCGGTGGAACCCGCATCCCTCGTTTCCGTCCTCCCTCGTGCGACCTCCAGCAACAGCGGGGGGAGTCGCGGTGATGGTGAGCAGAACCGCGCTTGCAGGGTGCGACGCGGGGTCACGCTTCCTGTCCCCGTTGTCTCGGTGCTGTAGGTCATTCGTCGATCGACCGGAAGCACAAAGGGCGAGTCCTGCGGCATGCCTCGGGGTGGCGAGATCACGACGGGGCTAGGCGGAGCGCTGCGGCGACATCGAGAGCAGCGGCACACTGGCGGGCCCTTCCCCGTCGAGCGACCGTCATACCGTCGTCTCGAAGGTCACCTTGAAAAAGGGAAACGTTATTTCCTACCCAGGGCATGTAAACTGGAACTCGGGGGAAACGAACATGATGCACTGCGAGAGGGGGGGACTAGAAAAAAGAAGAGGGGTATTCTTAAGGGCTTGTGTTCGTGAAAATTGCGAATGAAAACTGTTCAGAACAGGTTACAAATCGGGTGGTTATCGATAACGCGGTAGTGACAATCGGCGACAGACGCTGCGAGACGCAACGATGCCTTCTGAGAGAACGAAGGAGGGAGGGAGAGAGGGAGAGGGATTCATAGGGAAAGGCATCTGGTATTCTCAAGAAAGTATTTCAGGCGAAAGTAAATGTCCGGCATATCGACGGCATATCGATGTCATAATTATCATACGCGCGTCTTACCGGCTTAACGAAGTCGTGATTATCATGCGTCATAATTATCATGCGCGGATAGATAATTATTATTACACGTAGCATAATCGCATTACGCTGAGTCCATCTAAAGTCTCTCTGATAAGGAGAGATTATTGAAGTGAGTCGCAGCCAGATGCGACTTTAGATGAATTTTTAATGAGGGGAAACGGATATGGAGAAACCGTGTTTATATCTAAACGCGTAAAATTAGTGGTAGAAATCGTAAATACGGTCTTTGGATGTCACGCATTTGAACGTAGCATTTAAGCGACGATTCAGCGACGATGCTTGTTAAAAATGTGTATCTCTGCGAATTAATCGGCGTTCAGAAATTATTACGATAACGATTTCGAGATAATCTCAATTATTTTACGTTGTATTGTTGTCGTTGTTATTTATTATAATTATATAGTTGTAACAGCGAGTGCGCTTGATTGCTTCAGCTGTTGCTTGAATCTTCGGTAAAATCTTCAATAATATTTGAGAATAATTTTCTTGGAAAAACTTTGTTCCTTTATAAAATATATTCCATTTTCACAATTTTACTGCATCGTTATACAAAAACTAAAGAATCCCTCGCTTTTGATAGAGAAATTCTCTGTACACGCGATCTCTGGACAGTGCATAGATCTGATGTAAAAAAAAATTGTCCATTTGGTACTCAATGACATGCGTCACTCATTTATGTTGGGGCAAAAAACAGGCAAGCGTGTCCCGCGGAAGAAATGCATCGTCCGAAGCTTTCCAACAAAAATTAAATCAGGATGAATGTAATCTTTTCTCGTAACTTCTATCTTGTCATCGACGAAGTTAACTTTGGAGGTGGTGAAAAAAATTATAGCTATTCTAGACAAGAACTTGGAATACTTTTACAAGTGAAAATATCGAGCAAATCCCTGAGTTGATAGTCTATGTACATTTTGAAATTATTAATATATTGTTTAAGATCATCAGTGCACTGATGCATCTTTACGCCAGTAAGAGAACATTGCTCGCGTGTATGACATTGCTGATGTTACGTCAGACTCGGATCAGGCGGAGAAATCGCGGCTTAGCAGCGAATGCAATCCCGCCGCGCGCGATGAGAGAGAATTGAAGGTCAAATAAAAAATGTTAACCGAGATAAAAAGAGAACGAAGGCTTCTGCACAAAGATGTTCTTCTGCTTTTCACATCCTGCAGTTTATTCCTGAAGGTCGTCCGCGCAGCTTCGCGCCATCGAGAAAAGATATCAAGGATAGCCAATAGATAACTATCGGGAGGCACCTGCTTCGTATCTTCATCAAGGAAATCAATTAAGTTTATGAGATGAACTCAATGTACCTCTCTAGCTCCCTTCCGGGATCGCTTCCTCTCGAGTTTCGGTGATTGAGGTAGCAGGGTATAATCGCCACCGGAATCACCACTTCGCTGGCGCGTCACCGGAGGCTGCTGGATGGGCAAGGGCACTCGCGAGGATGGCGAGAAGTAGGTATTCGGCAGTAACGAGCAGTTGACAGCTTGGTTCTGGACGAACGGCGAGGTCGGTGGGAAGTGGTTGGCCACTACTGGCGTCCAATACTGATGCGTCGAAGGTTGGGTTGGGGAATTTCCTGGAAACAAAGAGCAATCGATGATCTTCAGCGCCGCTGGTCGACTATTTGGATTCTGAAGATACGAAGCCGCGAGCAAAATATCACGACTGCAGCTGCGAATGATCACGTGAACCGAGTCGTGACTCCCAACGATGTCCCGAACCGTGTGAAGTTATTGTGTTGCAGTTAGGCAGACTTGCTAAGATTAGGGTTCTTCGTTACGCGAAAGATCAAGACTAGCCAGGTCTAGGAAGATCGATGCTGGGTAAAACGGCTTAGGAGACGGTCGTTCAACATTGAGAAAACTGTGCGACACTTACTGTTACTGCACGAATTGGTGTACCGCTTCTGCTCCTTCCAGGTCGTCGATCGCACTTTGCCGGCAGTTTCGGTATTGACAGCGTCAACGCTGAGACTTCTCGAGACAGCCCTGTAAGGATTCGACGTGGCGTTCTCACTGGCGGTCGCGACACCAGCGAGCTGCTCGTTAAGGGCGTACAACTTGGACGTAATGTCCTTACCGATGAGAGTGTTGATAACGACCTTAAGCAACGGCCTGTGCCGGAGTACCCTGAGCAACTTCATTTTCGTCCAACAAATGTAAGTGCTGGACTCCTCCGCTCGTATCGTCACTTGGAAGACGTCGGCGTCATTCTCGTGCGTCGCCTCCCATTCGGGTGAGTCGACGAACTGATGAGCTTGGACATAGTGCAGATGAGTCCCGTCGCAAGTTACCTTCAATCTGGAATCCAAAGGACGGAGTTCAATGTCAAAACTGCGGGAGAAAAGCTCCCCACACCTGGCGAAGAAGTTTTGAACGGAATTTCTTTCTCGCAATCGGCAAAGAAAAGGAACCGTTTCATCGACAAAAGGATCAAGACTGAATAATGATATAACGAGAGTGTAGGATGAGACATGTCCGATGTGAAATATAAGACACAAGGAATAAGACAACATCAGCTTCAGCTTCTCTTGCGTATCTCGAATAAGTCTTTTTGTACTACAAATCAATTTTATCAATCATGAAAAGGACAAATGAAACCGCTTCCGTTTAGCGGAGCGTCAAGGAAAGCGACCGCGTATGATCTTATCGAAAATACACTAAAGACAATCGAAGTTAACAAAGACGGCAAATCGACAAGTTGATAGATCTCGCAGTAGCTTCTCTCTTCGCTTCCATGAATGTCTTGTAGATAAGATAAAACAATAATTTCGCATCCATGGCGAATGCTTCTACGCGGGTCACTTTGATCGACTGCAGTTTTCTAGAAAGGATTTCCTAGAAATCGATCTGATTAGCAAACTCTCATTCGATCCTTCTTAATTCCTCAGGATGAGATTATTTCATAGCGTTCATTATTTTTAAACGTTCATTTCGCAGGCAAGTAGTAATACAGATCCGAGATCCAACCGATGTTGGGAGAAACGTGTCCTGCCTAGAATGATGACTTCGATCGACGGAATCGAAGTCATCTTCATCTTAGTTAAACTGGAAGCCCGAATTGGAAGAGGAAACACTCACTTGCCACGTAAAAGAATAGATAGCCTCTTGTCTGCTAGCGTGATTCCTTCCGTTGCGTAAGTCTGATCAGGATCCAGCTTGAGTATCCTCGCCTCCTTGACGAGCTCCTGAAAGTGCTTCTTGCTGACTTTGTACGGCTTGAACAGCTTTAGGTAGAGCTCGGCCAGCTCAGGGCTGAGGGCCGGCGGCAGGAATCGGCAGGCAAGTATCAGCGAGTGAATGCCGTTTAGAAGACCGAGCGCCAGGCACCACAGCATAGCGTCCAGAGCGCATATGGTGATCCCGGCCCAGAGAGCCGCCAGCATGAAGCCTGCCGTGAGAAACGTGCGGAGGGCCAAGACGGAAGCCTTGAACGAGCGCGGTACTAGAAACGCAGCCGCAAAAAATAAATTCGCCGCCTGAAATCGATATACACACACGCGCTCAGCGATTAGATCTGATTCAGCGACAGGTCTTTCATTACGTCTGATGTGCTAATCGTCGTAGCTTTAAGCATGCGTTCCGTTAACCGTCTGAGTGCCAGCGGCGCTATCCTGATTATCCTGACCTTGAAAATGTCAATCCAAATCCAGGAGAATCCAACGCTCGAACTTTGTCAGTGCGTGTGTCCTTGCTGTTTAAGGACACGTCTCCAGCGGCTGCTAGACCGTAATTCTTCGCGCTAAGAGTTTAGTAGCCGTTGAAGAGACCATTTATATCGAACCCGGAAAGCTCGGCATTCTTCGAAGGCTCCTGCCACTCAGACGGTTAAATCCCTGTTACGTTTTGCTCTCCTTAAATTCGAAATTCCAGATATGGGAATCATTTGAAACAGTTACGGGATGTGGGAATAAGATTCGGACATCTTCCCCGTGAAACTCTTAGTCCCGGCTATAGATCTTGATCTCAAGGACACCGAGAAGCGAAACTTCGCACCTGGAAGAGCTTGTGCTGAGCGGCTTCCCATTCGGCGCAATAGCCACCCGCTACGAGAACTGTCGCGTTCAGTCTCTCGGTGACGTTGTTGATCTGAGTGCCGTTCCAGACATCCAGCCACAGTTCCGTGTAGTTGAGGTCATCCAGTGAGTAGCTGTCTAGGCTGGGCAGGCCACTGTAATTGAGGATGTAACCTTCGCTCGAGTAGCTCGCGGCCGACATCGATGAGGTGGAGAAGGGCGCTGTTGAGGACGAGAGAAGGCCGCCGGCTGTGGCGGATGAATCAGTCGTGTTCGCCATTCTCGATCGTGTACGCGTGCCATCACCTTCGATACCCTGCAATGTTAGTTTGAATGTTCATCATTCTTGACATGTTATCCGGCGGAAGAGTTTTAATGACGTGTCGTTTCCTGCTTGTCCATTTTCTTTGTCATTGGCCAAATGTCAGCGGCCGATCAAGATGCCACATTTTCGAAGAAGTTATCTTATTGAACTGTGAATCAGGATCAGCGATCCTTCGCTATTCATTCTCGATACATTCCGAGTCGTCGCAACTTTTCCCTCAATCGAGATTACAAAATTGCTCGAAATCAAGCAATGATCGATGGCGACAGTTTCCGCAAACAATTTTACAATAAAGATAAAGGAAGCTTGGGATATTTGTTTGTTGTATTCTTCTGCAACTGTTTGCGCCGGTCTTCCTTTTGCATGCATCATTTTGCTACATCTGTATCATTTTCCATTTCGTTTATATCTGAAAGGATCTGGTAGCGCGTTAAAAAGAAATGATGCTCGTTCAAACGCCGTTGGTCCTTCTGCGACATCTCTCAAAATAGTTCGACCGGTTTTAAAAGAACCTAGTTTCCTATCCCTCGAGGCACAGACGCAACAGAAGAGAAATAATCCAAGCAGAAGGAAGAGTCAACAATGTCGAAATGATGTCGGATCATTTGGCGTCATTCTCTGATGATGTTATTTCGATATCGTCGCTTCTTGTTCTGCTTGGCAATGCTTCTTTGCATACCATTAACGGAACTGGAGCATCGTGCGCTTGGATGCTGGCCATTTTTTAGTTTCCTTTTAGTTTCCCTTTTTGCTCGGGCAAATAAACGATTGGATTGACAAACAGAAAACGGGTAGAACAGAAAACAGAGAACGAAGGAGAAAATTGCGAATCGTGCGAAATTTTTGATCCTTCGGTCAAAGCCGGTTGCCCTCGCAACGATCGAGCGATCAGATTTGCAAGAAAAGTCGGGAACAACTAAGCGATTAATGTGGAATATCGATTGCATGGCCGTTCGTGATTCGAGATGCGATATCTGGGCTTTACCGTCTCGCGAGATCGTACTGAAGAGCCGAGTTTTATTTTGCCAGCGGCCCGAAGAGTTCGAGCTCAATATTTTTCCGGCCAAACCAATGAAAATCTTGAAATAGCATCCAGTTACGGAATTCGGTCATCTCGTTCGGACAAGTCGATCCCACATTTTCTTCGCTCTCCTACTGAATTTACTTTGACATTACATACAGACCTGATGACTTTCGGTGACTTTCAGATCGCCAGGAAAGCGAACGGAGTTCTCGATACATACGGTAACTTTCTCCCTCCTCAAGTGCGCGCGAGTGTAGCTTTAAAAGTGCTTTAGGTCTGTCACGTAACATTTCAGCATAAAGAGTCACCAGTCCTCGCTGTCCTTTCGACCTAATGAGTTCCTTGGCGGCGTCACGCGAGCTAAAACTAACAACTTGCATTCTGATGCATGTCGTTACGAGCGAATGGAATTAGAAGCTGAAGAAATTAGAATTACGCTCTTACACTCTTCGCGATATTCGATCACGCAGGATGACGACAATGATCCCCCGGAATTGCCGGTAATAATTTCAAGAGCGGGATGCTCTTTCAGGACGCTTCAAGATAAAAATTGTGGAATTGTCGAGGCTGCGATACGGAGGATTAGACAAAGAAGAGACAAACTGCAGCTCCAAAGCGGATTCGTCTAATCGACAATTCACCTACTTTTCATAATGTTCCTATACACTTGCTCCATGCTGCGCTTTTTTATTCAACCGAGAGGGAAATCTTCGTCCCGAAGATCTGTCTGAATCAGATTAGTGCATTTTCTGGCTGAAGAACCAGGATATGCTTTTGCCTCGGAAATGTGCCTTACCGCGCGTGTCCCCGCTCACAACGAGGCAGGATCCGGATTCTGTCACGAATCAGTATTTCTTCCAGGAATTTAGCCCCGCCGAACAAATAACTCATATCGCAAAATCTGGGTTACTCTGCCTCGTCGTAAATCGAGCGCATATCGAGCAGCTTTTACGTTAATTTAATTTGTCATGAAGAATGGAGGGACCATGCCGATATTGACATTGCGACTTCAGTAATTTCTTCGGTCTCGATCTCTCAGAGCTGGAGGACTGTCCTAAGGAGAAACCGCGATTTTATTTGGCATGTGCTGAATTTACTTGGAAATTTATTTTGAAAAGGCGTCTGGAATTGAAGCAGCGGATGAAGAAAATTTTTGCGATAAATCTAAATCGGTAGAGATATGGACCAATTGAATATAAATCTACGAATTAATCAAATCGACATTACTATGATGCTAGTCTGCCGATTCCGATCCTCAATTCTAAACTGATCTCTACTTGAATCTCTTCAAACGTCCGAAAGTCGGCAAGAAGTATTTTCATAAACTCGCGAAGGATGCAAGGATACTCAAACTAGATCTGATCATTTTTCAGATCAACAATTCGGCCAGCCAGATAAACAAAATGGCAGGAAAATGAACATCTCGGGCATATAAACAAACTGGCATCTCAAATCAACAATCCGATCGGAAAATAAGCATTCAGGCCGGCCAGATCAATAATTCGGTCGACCAGGCAAACAAAAAAAGAGGAAGACAAATTATTCCGATGAAATTATTGAAGAGATAATAACAAGGATATGTAATTAATGATTTTATTGTTATTGAGGTGGATGTTATGAAGATTTGAGTGATTTATAGATGACAGAGAGGATAAAATGATGTTATATATAGAAAATATATAGAAAAAGATAGTTGTAGGAGATTAATTATAATTGTTATATTAAATGATTTTTTTTGAAAATTGAAATTTTTCTCATTTAAAATTAATATTGAAAAGTGGGGAAAAATAATTAATAATTCTCCGATATTAATTATTAAGGAATATAGTTGAAGGAATAATATTTGATTTCCGAATAGATATATTTATACATAAAATGATATTAAAATTAAAATTACTATATACTGAGAGAATAAAATTGTTAAAATGAATTAAAATGATAATTAAAATGATTGTAAATATTTTTAATCATATCAGGTGGACAAATCATATTCTTGTCACAAAAAAATAATTAAATAAGAGAATATCAATTTTTGAGAATGAAGACATAAATCGTAATTATTTTTTCGAATTAGCTATAATGAAAGTTTTATAATTTTAATCCACGAAATTAAGCTTCCAATTTAAGCTGTAAGACTAATTACGTTCTTTGATTTATTTATTTACATACATGTTTTTTGAGATTTACATGTAAATATTTTTTAACCATATTGATTGTAATGGAATTGTGATGGTTATTATAAATATTTCCATTTTAATTTATCTTGTTTTTGAGAGGGAGATGGAGAACGAACGGGCTCAGCCCAGTAGGCAAAAGGTTGTCTATTCTTTTACGTAGCAAGCGTCTTCTTTTCCGATCGAACTTCCAGTTTAATCAAAATAAAAGTTTGCCGTCCGCGGGAGAAGATTCATTCTGTCAATAGAAAGCATGTTAACATAGACGCGAGATTATTCCCTTTGTATTATCTACATGATCGTATCACGAAGAATGATGCTCCGCAGACGTTATCGACTTCAAGATCTAGGCGAGAGGGAACGTCAGCACTGAAGTGGACGGGGAAACCGAGGGGAGATCGCTTCACGAATTTGACCCGCGAAAAGAGCTAAATTTACGCCAGAGGACGGACAGGGGAGCAACAATGAGAAGCACAGAAAGAGGAACGAACTGATGACTTACTTACTATCTGAAAGAACTCAAAGCATAGCTGTTGAATAAATAGATCCTCCGATCCGGATTCCGCGGCGGGAATCGGATTTGCTCAGACCGTCTCGAGCATTAACTCGCAAGCAGTTCTGAATCGAATTCGTAATTATTGAATTCGTGAAAAACTGATTCTCTCAAGGCGACGAGAGCAAATACGAACTCGTTTAACCAGCTACAGTTTGGATCAGTTTGGATATGTTTTACGTAGATTTGGCATCCGGATTATTTGGACGAGAAACAAGAAAGCGAATAAGAAGAAATTTTAGAAGACACGAGCAGCTTTGCTAATTTTCGACGAAGTCGATCCGATTAATTATTATTTAATGATCAAATAATGAATAATTTATATATCCTTAATATTAACTTTCATTATATATATAATGTATAAATTAAAACATCAAATTATGATCAATTTTTAATGATTATTTTTTTTAAAACATCAATTACTGCCAATTATCTTCAAAACAGACCTCGCGGAATCTCAACCGTGAGATTATTTTATCCAAAGTTTCGTCTCGATTATCTCGGATGGCTACCCTTGGTCTGACTAGATTGGCTGACTGGACAATAATATATGATATATTATTGCATATAATAATATATCAAACGAGGAGCGAGATCGAGCGAAGGTCGAACTGGAAGAGTCTCCTCATCGGTGCAGCTGGCAAGTGGTAGGTAGCACTCGCAAGTAAATTTGCGTGACTTTAATGCTACTTACGGCCGAAATATCCCTACATTCGTCATCGACCGTTCGCAAAATCCTCCCTCCTCCCTCTCGGGGAAAGCTTCGCTGAAATCGGTCGAGGATCGCGGCGATTGATCGCGTGTAAATGAAATTCGGCGCGTTGTGCAGATGCAAGAAGTTGCACTCCGATCGCTTTTAGAGCCTAGCCATAAATCACCGCACCCTCTTATAACGTCACGTGGTTCACCCTGACCCAGTCAGGGTCCGCGCAGGAGCCGCGGATAGGTCTTCGGGTGCGATAGCGAACACGGCCAGTCACGAAAGCCGCTTTCGTGCTTAATTAACATACGAGGCGAGTCGATGTGGGTGCACGATGGCCTCGAAACTCTTCGATTGTCTGTAAGAAACATCTTCCGCCGATTAGTTTGCTTTATTTCGTTGTTGAACGCCATTCCGTGCGGCCGTTTCATCACGTTGAGATTAGAGCGGGCGTCAATTATTTTAATTGCCATGGATGACGTCGAACTCTCCAAAAGCCCGGGCGAAGCGCGGGCAAAGTTTGTTTTCTTCCATTCGATGATCGAATCGATGGAATCGAGAAATCGTTGAAGGCCAAACCAAGAAAGGCTGCAGAATATTCGCAGAATATTTTTAACGTGTAACTAATTCGTGTTTCCCTCTTATTTATTTATAACAATACGAACTCGAGTGTCGAATTTCAGCTAAAGGGGAAATTACGCTATTCGATATTTACGGAGCACGAGTTGGCGAAATATTCGAGACACGAAACGACGAAATCCTCAGTCCCGGTCGGTTATCGCAGACACTTGATGAAGACTCAATGAACAAGTTAACGCAAAGCGATGATAAAAACTACTTCCATATCATGCATCGTTGCGTAAAATGTCTAGTTATCTCGCTTCTCTTCTCCCTGCTTACGTAATAACATATTCGCGCGGCCGCGCGATGGCATCGTTCTTTCACGCAAGGAACAGCTTACATCAAGATTAAGCGAGAAGACGGAGAGATAGGATCAGGCTTGATATCGCGATTCAAGCGGCACGAATTTGCGATTTGCGACCCAACGAAACGCCTTCGCAAGCCTCGATTTTTCAGGATCCGCGCCAACCGCGGATCAAAGCAATCATATCAGGATTGGGATCACGTCTTTGGGACTCGCGACCTCCTGGTTTCCCTTCGGTTTCCCTCTTCAGCGCTCGCCTGAAGTTCCTGAGCCCGATAACGTTTGCGGATCATCCTTCTCCCAATCGTATGGATCATTCTGGCGTTTATGTTAACACGGTTCATCGACAGGATGAATCTTCTCCCGCGAACTTTATTTCGATTAAAATTCGATTTGAAGGGAACATCCTCACTCGAGTGAAAGCATAGGCAGCCTCCTGCTTCCGCTGAGGCTGATCGGCTGATCGAAGCTGAATATAGTTGAATATAAAGATAGAAGATGAAAATGGCGCCCGTTTTATCGCTCATCTCGCAAGCCCGTGCGTGTAAATCCACAACGAGAGTGTCTTCAACATCCGCAATGCATTCCGCAAGCTCCCTCGTGATTTCGCCCCTGTTCGTCGTCCGCTTCCATCACGAAGGGATTACAGGGCGAAGCAGACGCGTTCCGCGAGCAGAACATTTTTGGGGGATTAAAGAAATTTCACGTCGTCGGGAGAGATTTGTTGCACGAATCCCGAAGTTCGGAGGGGATCAATCCCCTCGATCGGTCAGATTCGCATCAAAATAGGGGCAGAGCTAGCTCCAGCCTGATCGTCTTGATGAAACTAATCCAATTTGTAGCGATGAAGCTAGCCGTGTCACTTGGAGAACCGCGTTCTTCATGGCGACCATATCGGCCATATCTGACCGCGGTTAGAATCACCGGGTGACCTCTCCTGTTCTGACTTCTCTTAGCTTCCGCTCTGTTTATCTTCCTTGTTCTCCCGCGTCTACGATTTACGTGCAATCCTGGCGATTCGTCAGCGGTCGTACCGCTCGGAGGAATGAAAAGCATGAATAAATAGCTTACGAGGAGATCAAAGAAGCGACTTTTCTTGATAAATTCTACCATCGCGGACTGAGCAAGCTTAATTGAAGAAAGAGGGATTCATCGATTATTTAATTACGTAATTTTAATCCGACCTTGCCTACTGACTCGATGAGACAAAAATCAAGTAATCGAATTCTCTCTGCGAGAGGAAACATTCCTTGTTTCTGTTCGAAGTCTCTCGTCTGTGAGCAAACCTGACTCGTGCTTCGGGCTTGATACATCGAAGAGATATGAAAAGAAACGGCAACGTCGAATTCAAGACAAGAAATTCCGGTTGTCCAAATTGAGGGTTGAGAGTTCATAGAAAGTTCGTGCTTGGATCTGCGGCGGGGAATACTCGATGAACTTATCATCACTCACGACTCGAGCTTTTCCCGCTGCGGATTCGTCGCTTCATATCATTGTCTTCTTCCCGATTTCCCCGCGTCCCATTTCCTCTCTTCAGCATCATTAACCTCGCGGATACTCATCCGTGCGTACGTAATCAAAGCAGCGACTTTCAGCCTGCGCCGGAGTTAATTGCATCAATATCTGAGAGCAGATGGCGATTTAACACGAGCGTTCTCCATTGCCGAAGTAGATGCAGCGAAGGACTCGAGTCCAAGCGAGTAGAACGAACGGGACTCTGCGATTGTCACTAAAATTCTAGCCGATCCGCCGAGCCACGTGGCTCGGTGCACTGTCAAGAGAGAACAAGCGGCAAAGTCTCAAAAGCCGGGAGAGCCTGAAGAAGAACACAACAAGAAGCAAGGTTCGCGTAAGGTTCCGCGGAAATCGATCTTGGAAATCAACAAGAGCAATGACGAATCTTTCCAGGAGAATCAACCGAACTGATCAAACGGAGATCGAAGATGCTTCGCATTTCGTTGTTAATCTTCAACAATCGCATGGAGGCTCCTCGCGAGTGCTTTCGCGAGGAATCTCGCGCGAGTGCTGAGAAAGGCTGACCTTTTTGGAGGGTCACGCGGTCAGCTGCGTAGAAATCTAAAGCTTGCTCTGCACTCGCAGCTGAGCGAAATCGTGCTTCGTTAAGAATACACGCGCGCTCGCGTGCTTTCCGCGTTGCTGCAAGTTTTACGAACGTGTCCGGTAATAAAACGACAACACAAATGATCACGAGGAGGACTAAGGGTCAGGCTGAAGAGAATGGAGAGGATTGAGACGTTCTTTGCAAAGGCATCCGTAGACTATCGAAATACTAGGAAAAACAATCCATAAATGAGCGCATTTCGCGTGAACTGAGTAAACAGCAGGCAGAAAGAGAGAGAGAGAGAGACGGAGGGAAGGAGGGAGAAAAGAAATATCAGAGAGAGACGTCAACGGCGCGTGTTTACGTTCGTCGTTATATTCATGGCTTGTTGCGCTCGTTGCGCTCATTCCAATTTTCGCCCAATTTTCCTTATTTAATATTTTGATACTTCGAATTCGGTGTCCGCGAAATAATCCGCAGGACTTTTCTAGCCGACGAAATCTGCGCTCTGAACTCGTTTACGAGCAGTGGTGGCTTTATTATCGGACACTGTGGACACGCATGTAGATAAACGCGCGCAATATGTAGCTTCACGGGACGTTAAGCCGCGGTTTTATGCGAGCAATAATTTAGAAAGGGAATCTTCACCTACGCGCGGTATAAACTGAGTGGCAGACAACCGTTTTCGACCAGACGGTGAAGATTTAACGTTTCCACGATTGAGCTGTCGGGCCTCGGGGCGATGCTCTTTGATCAAAAGGAGAAGACGAAAAGCGAAAAGAGAAGGAAGGCGGGGGAATTATTATTCCCGGTTTCCGTTTTTCTGCGGCTCCCGGGTGAGTGGCGCTCGGCTTCTCTGCGAAATCGCTGGGGAAACTGGAGCAAGTTGGGGGCCAATTATACCCGCGGGTCTCAGTGTCCCCTTGAAGCAACAGGTAAGTCCTCTTACGTCACATGTCAGAGTTGATCCTTTTTCTTGTTTTTGCGTCATCGGTCCATTGAGCGAGCGACTAAAGAATTCCCAACGAGTACGAGCCTTAACGACCGAGGAATACTTAATCCCCCCCCCCTCCCCTTGCAACGCACCTTCCCATCTTCGGTAAGAGGCATTAGGACTAGGAAGAAGAGACATAAAAGAAAATAGGGCAGGCGAATCGGGACTAATGGCGGATCGATATGAAAACAGGTGAAGAGATAGAAGAAGCAAGCTGCTTAGACTCGAACGTTGCTCCGAGATGATTTCAACAACGATAACGGTAACGCAATTTTGTTGATGTCAATAATACGTCGCCGATTGAAGCTTCCTTACCTTATGGTGGGTAAACGATATGTCTGTCGGATTGCGAGACAATGCACTTCACTTCGCTGTGGATGCACGCAGTGGATAACGAGCAGGAGAGAGCTGAATTTTCTTCGTCGTCGGAGTCCGCGAGGCGAACGAGCGTCATTCCGCGCGGCATCATCATTAGCTTCTTCGATTCCGATGTGAAGAAAGAGATCACCACGCGAAGAAAGAATCACGTAAACTGATCGAGCGGTCACCACGGGCAAAGTCGATCATACCGCGAGTCTCCGTTAATATGCTTCGGCAAGATCGGTTTCCTGATTTCTTCGTAGCTTCACCGAAGCCTGGAACATTACGCGATTCGTGAATCAGTAATGTCCGACGCCATTGTTAATTGTTAAGGAGATGAATTACTCTTATAGTCTTGTCTCTCGGTATGGATCTGATTAAATTTCCACGAGTAGGCCGCGATTTGACCTTCGATCAACTCGTCAAGGCGTATTATGAGACGGAACGCACATAGTTAGTTGTTATCTTATTGGGTTACATTAGAATTTCGATTTAATTGTAAACGCGGGCTAAATGTGTCGTATCTCTTCCCGACTTTTAAGTTTTTAAATATTCAAGCAAGTATTCAAAAAGCGAACAAACATGAGAGATTCGTCTCCGTCTTCCAAATCGATTTAAATTCGAAGTTCATTTAAATTTGGATCAAGATCTGGGAAATTAAAATTCGCCGAAGAGAAGACACCTCATTTCTTCATCTCGTATCATCCACTTTGTCGTCAAAGTATTTCACGCGGATCAAGATAGATAAAGCTTCTATTTTAATTTATGATAGTTTCAGAGAGTATTTCGCTAAATGAAGCAAATTGCCACTACTTCGTTATCGAATGATTATTGCTCTTGCAATTATCACACATACGAGACCACTCATGCACGCGTATACGCGCGCGCGATTGCGTTAGTTAGATTAGAATTTCGATTTAATTGCAAACGCGACCTAAATGTTTCGTATCTCTTCCCGACTTTTAAGTTTTTAAATATTCAAGCAAGTATTCAAAAAGCGAACAAGCATGAGAGATTCGTCTCCGTCTTCTATTTAAATCGATTTAAATTTTAAGTTCATTTAAATTTGGATCAAGATCTGGGAAATTAAAATTCGCCGAAGAGGAGACACCTCATTTCTTCATCTCGTATTATCCACTTTGTCGTCAAAGTATCTCGCGCGGATCGAGATAGATAAGGCTTCTGTTTTAATTTATGAAAGTCTCAGAGAGTATTTCGCTAAATGAAACAAACTGACATTACTTTTCAACTGATTACTATCCCGATAATATACACGAGACAACTGATACGTACGCACGCGCGCGCGCGCGCGCGCGCCTATGCAAACGCAGAGATTAACAAAGTGACATTTGGCTCTTGTTTGACATCGACAATGCTCATCAACTGATTCATTCGTAAATTCATTCGCCAATTAACGCCTCATTCGACAGCAGCGTCACACACGAGGTTTCGCGCATCGATTAATGCGAGCGTACGCGATAGCGACTCTTTTTCTTCAGTCGATCTCCACAAGGACGCGGAAAATCAATTTTTTCGATATTTATAAGAAAAAGCCGCGATAGTCCGCAGCAGACGGTTTTCCTAATTACGCGCCATTATTAGCGAACTGCAGAGCGAGCGACGTTACGTCCAAATTTATTATCGATTATTATCGTTCCTCAGCATCGAAACTTCAAGCTTCAAACGCGGATCATCGCTATTTTGGAGATGCAACCCAAGTGTCTGGTATTTTTTCCCGATAATTTTAAGCATTCAGCCAAATATGAAGAAGTAAACGCACGAGAAGCATTCCTCGTTTCCTAAGTTCATGCAAATTGAAAGTCAATTTAGATTTGGATCAAAACCTGTCGAACTGAAGACTCCTCTCATTCGTCTTGTGCCAAAGTATCTCGCACAGATAATCGTGACAGCTAAGGTTTCTGTTTCAGTTTACAAAACTGAATACTCCTGAAAGAGTATCCCGCTGGATGAAACAAATTGCCATTACTTATTGCCCGGAAGAGCAGATGTTCCTGCGTCAGTCGCGGATCGAGCGAGATGTTTGCCCACGTCGATGAGCGGAGCAACGTAAACGCGATTCGGTCTGATTCTCTGTCAGAAATTTTCAAAAGCTCCTTCGTCGCGCGCGCATACCATGTGCATCACCTTAAATCGATAGCCGCTACACATCATGTACGCGTATCGCATACATATACGCGTACGCATATACGCGTCGCTTCTTGGCTTGAAAATTTCCCTGAAAACTTTCGCCTGTCGCCAGCAATCCTCGAACGGAAACGAGCACTCGCGGATCGGCAAGTATCACAAACGAGATACACATTTTCGTCGCACCACTGATCAATAACAATCGCATCAGTGTTTCCGTTAACCCGTCACACTCGCCGATTGTCTCCCATATTATTCCATCTTAGCAGCCAGATCATCGGAGCTGTCAACAGCTCGACAGATACACACAGAGACACATAGAGAGGAAAGAGAAAGAGAGAGGACAGAGGAGAAGGTATGCTCAGGCAGCTTCTGGCAGAGTTCCATCCTTCTCTCCCTTTCTCTCTCCTTCCTCCGCCAACCCTTATTCCGCACGCACCGAATGCTTCAGCCAGTTGATCGGGTCGGGAACGGCACCGTCAGGGGATAGCTCGCACTCTTCGTCGCAGCACTGTTTACGTAGGGCAGGACAGACGCCATGGTCACCGCCAGGAGCGAGGAAGCGAGATCCTCGAGAGGCGTCCTTCGTCCTGCCGGCCGTGGCGGCGAGATGTCCTCGCGCCCTTGGCGCTACCCCTCGCGGACTCGAGTACCACTCGCGCGTACCGCACGCGATGTCATCGGCGACGACGACGGCGGGATGATGACGAGACGCGCAGGGGAATGATGACTGCTCGCTCTCGACGCGCGCTCATCTCCGCGCGAGCGAGATGATGCTCTCCTCCACCCTCGTCAGCTCCGTGTGCGCGCATACGGGATAAGTTTCACGCCAATCCTCGCCGCGGCTGTTTTCTCACCCTCTTTTCCCGCTCTACCTCTCCCCCACTCCCGACCGCCTCGCCACCCTCCTCTGTCCACCTCTCCCGGTGGACCACCCCTCCTCTCCCCCCTCGCCGGCACCCTCGATCGCTCGAGGGGCTCGGGTCGTCCCTTCGGCCGTTGCTCGGTGCCGAGGGTGCGAAATCGTGCCCCTCGGGGGTAGCACGCCGTGACACGACCGCGGTGCGCGCCTCTCCCTGCTCAGGGATTACCGCGACTACCGAACTGATCCTCGGAGTCGGCGCCACGCCCTCCACGTAGATGGCGCCACTGCTGTCCCCAGCTTTTCTCCTTTCCGGAAAGAGAGTCTTTCCAATTAGGATCTTTTTCTTCTTTCTTTCTTTCTTCTTTGTCTTTCCTTCCTCTTCTTCTTTCATTCCGCTTTCGGGACCGTTCTCTATCTTTTCTGTCTCATCTGCGTGGCAACCCTTTGAACTTTCTGTGTCGCTTCTATGTCGTTTTTTTTTTATCGAGTTCGGTTGTTTGAATGATAAAATGAATATTCCAAGGAAGAGAATCAGCGTGCCGAAGAATTTTTCTGAAAGATTTCAGACTCCGAGAACTTTATTTACTGATACTGACGAGAAGATATTTTTAATTTTGTAATATATATATATATATCTTGTGAACATAATTTTATGTAGACAGTTTTGTTGGATGCATTTAAGGGGTAATAAAAGTCTGCAAGAAGGATCCATGAAATAACAAAGGCTGCGCGTGCATTAGATATCATTCATGTTTCTATTTGTTTATTATGTTATAAATGCTGGTGAAACTGCTTATTTAAAATACGTGAAAAATCGAACGCGTGCACAATTGTTGAACCTTTTTCGTAGAAATTCTTTTCTTAGAAATGTCATTTCGTAAGAAATGTTATTATATTCCCTCTTTTTCTCTCTTGATAAAAAAGATCATTCGATCGATCTTCGTATTTACAAAAATGATATATAAGTGCCACTGCATCGCTTGTAGATATCGTATTTATTTATACAATAAGTTTGTCCCTCCCAAAAATTCGCTTGTGTACTTTCGCATAATATCGTTTCCCCTCCCGACCCCTTTCTCTTTGTCCCCGCATCCTCCGTGCTCGTTGTTAAATTTGATATTTACAAATATGTACAGCATTCAACGTACATCCTACGCCTTGCCTCTCGTAAAGTGCTTTCGTTGCAAACTTCGTTGCCAGACGACGCGAGTTATATAAGAATATATCATACGTTATCGCAATTGGTGCTGATATGCCTGCTCGCGAGCTCGCTATTTTCTCTATAGCAACAATTCAGGACGCCAACTACAAACAGCGTTGTGTTACCGATCCGGACAGCAATGAAAGTCGTATCATTAAACGGATCGACTTCGATAACAAACGGATGAAGCGCGCTAAAAGTGCGTGCGCCAGTCTTTATCGCTATTCGTCGCACGATTGCCAGCAATCCGCGTTCTTGTAGTCGAAGGCTTGCGTGTCGCGTTGATCGTTGTCAGGGTCGCCGAGCAAGTTCTCGTAATTCAAGCAGGAAGCGTAATGCTATTCCATGCTGACGATCTCGCAGCTATGGTACTTGCTGGAGGAGTCCAGCCAGCTCTCCATGCCGCTGGAAGCCAGATCGTCGCAAGACGGCAGCTCGGGAAGAGGCTCCATAATGGGCGTGCTCTTCTTCGTCAGATTGTTCAGCGCGTGACTCTTGGACTTGGCGTTGCTCACTGGAAGCACGATAAAGCAAGGGAACGTCCGATCGATCGGGACCAGGCGCACCAGCTGGCTATATAGAGATATTTCTTCTTACATTCCGCTTTGTGACGTATACCGTTGTTGAACATCGCTTTGGCCCTTTTCCTTCGGGCTTGCCTGTGGGCCTTGGGACTTCTGTACTCTCCGCTGATCCCCAAACCGGCGCTGATGGTGGGAAGACGAATGTCCAAGTGCGACCCTTTGTCCGTGACTAACTGAGAATTCGGCAATGTCGAAACGCTGATAAACTTGCGCAAGCGAGAGCACTCGAAGACTACTGAAACGTTAGTCTCTCTGGCGAAATATCAGAATCATCTTGGAGACGTTTATTGGAACAACGAAAGAAGCAAAGTTTGACATTTACGAGGAATACTGCAAGATTGCGTTACAGCGATACGATTTTAAAATGGATTCCGTATTTCGTTTTGTTCCCTCAGAATCACCTATACCTTGTTGTTCATCGCGTACAGCTTCGTCGCAATGTCCCTCGCCACCAGTGTAGTTAACACGGTCGCGAGGTAACTCTCCTTCACGAGGAGATACTCCAGGGCTGACCTCTGCCAGTAGAGATATCTGCAGGAACTTGCCGCTACGATGGACACCTGAAGAGTTATCTTCGATTTTAAATCTCAAAAGATTAGACGGCAGATAGCCAAATGAAGTCGCACCTTGAATTTATCGTCGACCGAAGCTCGGGAACTTTCGAACTCGGGTGAATCGAGAAACTCGCAGGGCAATATCGGATGCAAGAAGTTGAAATCGCTGAGAACGTTGACCTTGCCGGTGAGCAGCAGGCCCAATCTGTCCGTCCTCGTCAGGTATTGCATCGCGTACGCTTCGCCGGCATGAAGAGACATTATCGTCGCAAACTCGGGTGATACCAATCGCTTAAACTGCAATCGCGACACCTGCGATTGAAGTGCGTTTAAAGCGATCAAAAGCAAGAAACGGATTATCATGACAGTGACAATGCTTCTGGACAAAGCAAATCTTGTTTCAATTTCTACTCGCCAGAGACTTGCCTTGAAAGGATAGAAGAGCGTGTGGTAGACTTCTTCTAATTCAGGATCGAATCTGATAGGTCTCATCTGATAGATAATGTACACTAATTGACCGATATTAAGTAGCAAGAAGCTAAAGTTCCAAGAGAAGATATCCGGCGCACAGATCACGCGCCAGGCCCATCCTGACAGCAGCATAAAACCTAGAAAATTGCAAGAATCAAGAGTAAGATCTATAATTAGCGAAAGCTGAAGGAAGAAGAAGATAACAGAGATAACAAGGAGAGGAAAGAGAGCTGCGATCGAACGAAACTATTAATTATCAGTATACGGTTAACATGTAGTACACATAATAATACTAGTTAATAATAATTGTACAATCGATTGTAACGTCATTACCGAAGTCAGGTGTTGCAATAAATGCAGCTATCAACAACAAAGCCTCATGGCTAATCGCGAATGAAGATTGACGACATGCATCTTCACATCAAAATAACTATTTCTACCATACGCGAGAAATATTAATCGCTCACCTAGGATTAGCACCGAATGCATGAACAAGATTCCCTTCTTGGAAGACGGCGCTGAGTAGGACAACGCGAAACAAAAGTTCGCCAACTGGAATAAAATGTGTTGCGGCTGTTGCCACAAACAGAACGCCGTGTTCCCTGCAAAAATGATCAGAGGGGGAGATTTATATATATATTCCTCTTCGTCAACTTCGCGCGGGTCATCCCTGCGTGAATGTAAACACACGACAGCGAGCGTCTTCCTTGCATGTAAGAATCACTTATTTAACATGCGCCTCGCTGCGTGTCTCGCGAGAAGACCGACAGACAAACTGAAGAAAGCAGAGAAGAGAAAAGAAACCGCGGACAGGATCCTTTCGTTCGTCGCGATCAGGTAAACATCCCACGAGCGGACATGTCCTACTTCGTGACTTCCTACTTGCAGGGAGACTCTTATACTTGCACCCACCGAGAGCGGTAATATTGTACGAGGACAGAGGATCGTGCCCCAAGCCAGGACTCATCTTTCTCGGAGCACCAGCGCCTTCAGTATTCACGGCAGCGCAGAGATTGACTGTTCATTCTCGCGTCTCTCGAACAGCAGCCCTCACTGCTGTGTTTTCATCCCTCGCACATGCGGGCGCTGGAGGACACTGCTGAGCGCATGAGCTGCTTCCGCAGGATCGATACTGTTTCCTGTCGGTCGGCAGGGATTAAACATGATAACTTTGTAATACCGTACCGCGATAAGAGAACGTTGCATGGTAACGTGTACGTTGACAAACAGGGTAAACAGGTTTCTTGAAGAACGTCGAAATCTTGCTCCGCAATCTGAATGATACTTTCATACTTTTGAAAATTATTTCCTGATTATCTCTTGAGCTGGTCTTTCCATTGTTTCTGACATTTTCCTTTCTTCATTGTCATCCGTCGTAGAGAATTCTTGGAGAAATTCTTAATCAATTTTCTTCGAGGAATCATTCGCAATTTAATTATACAAAGCATGTATGTAATAAATGTATATGTATATGTATAATCCTGTACACGGTGTATGTGTATGAACTTGTAAAAGATTGCTATTGTTTCCTCCTGAACGACACAAAATCTGTTGAATCGTTTTAGACATTTGTGTAACAATGATAACAATAATAATGATAGCAACAATAGGAATGCTGTACAATCTAAAATGCTAGATATAAAAAGATATCTGATCCCTCGTTGAATTAAAGATAGACTCGACAATAACTTGAAAATTATCGCCCAAAAAGAGAAATCCGTCTAGTTAATATAATAGCATAATAATTTGAGAATAAATATTCATGTGCTTCACTCAAGAAAGATTGCGCAATTGAGCTTCGAAGTCTAAAGATAAAAATTTGATTGAATTCAAGAGCATCACACTTTTTGGCAGCGCAAGCTTTATATTTTATTAATCACATTTTGCGAAAAAATGGATTCCTCCCTCTCTTCAAGGCGAGCAAGCCGAACACCGAGAAACTTCGGTGAGAGAAACATAGTTCGATACAATGACAAGGTACATCGTACGACGGATGGAATCCGCTTGCTTCGAAGCATCGAGTACTTCGAACTTCTCTTTGAGCGAAGACATTCGTCGCGCGAGAGCTGATCGATCGTGTGAGGGCTAAAATTTATTGGCGAATGATCACACATCAATGATTGGCCGATCGCGTACCTGGTCGTTGATCTTTCATCGATTGTGCATTTATTTAATAACATTTAATAAGATAACATTTCGATACAAGATCCTATTAAGACGTCTCGTAGCGATCTTCTTGGATCAAGACAATGTCCACTCAAAGTTATAAATGTGATATGTTCGTATCGTCGCAATGCAATTAGCAAATATTAAATTTACGTGACGGCAATCCATCAAAGCTAAACGGCCTGATTTAATGGCTACTTAAAAGCAAGAGCAACAGATCGATCAATCGCCGTTTTACAAACGCAATGCTTTAGTAACGAACAGACTGCTGCTTCTCACGCGTTCATGCACACGCAAGAGAAAGAGAGAGACGTTCGCTTGCTATTTGTTTTGAGACTACGATTGTTTCTCTTTATATTTACTGAAAGACCCTCGAAATTCAACGTAAACGTCATTAAAAATATCGTAATTCTACAGGTTTTAATACTTCTGAATGTTTTAGGCAGATTTGCATACACGCGCACACACATGCACGCACAAATGTTGTATCTTCATATATATGATTGGTATATATATAGATATGCGATAGCTGTATTGTAATTTCAAAATTATTCCTGCGGCACCCAATTTTTAATAACGTTTAATCGTGAAGTTTGCCAAAAAGCGGTTTAGCTCGTAGATGTAGAAATTAATTCAGTGCCTTTTCTAGATAAGTTAAGCGCCTGTTTACAGAAAAATTATATACACTTCAGTCTTCGAGATATTTAAAATATTACTCTTGATAATTTCACTCTTTCGGGCAATCGACGAAAAGCGGCTTAAATCGATAAATTATAAGGATAGGGATGCCTTTTCGCATCCCCCATAATGATTTCAAACGCGTATTGACCAAGTGATTTCCGATCGACCGGAATAAATGACAATTCGACGAGATCACATCCGGCAAATAAACCTCATCAGAGACAATTTCCCAATTCCAGGGGTCCTTGCCAACGTTCTGAATGACGTCCTTGTTTCTTGTTACGACATGAAGTCGAGCGTTGTCGCGCTGCAAAGTAACTTGGCTCGTTCTGTGGCCAATGACTGATCATCTTCTCTCAATTTCGTCTCAATCTTCTCATGCATATATATATATATATATATATATATATATAAACAATCAGAGGCGCGAATAAGCAGCAATCCAGGCGTCTTCCGATCTCGGATGGATCAAGTCTGCCTGATCCGGCAGGAGGGAAGCTCGTTACCGCATTTCCACCAAAATCCGGCATTTCTATCACAAATCACGGCTCCTTTTGATCTCGACCCTCAACGATTGCCGCTAATAGCCAATTAGATTCTACAATCCCGGGCATGCAGGGAGGCAATGCTTCGCGAATCTCGTCCATGATGAACTAAGTTCCAAGGATCAGAGCTGCGAATAGGCGACAGTCGAGATACGAGGACCGATCTTGGATGAATCGAGCAGCAGGGAACCAGTTCCCAGCTCGTTATCGTGGAATATCGATCGGCATCTTAACAATGATCGCAAAACGCGACTTCTTTTGATCTGGACCCTCAAGGCTTGCCGCCAATAAGGACCGATAAGCTTCTGCGCGGTTTTGACGAAGATGCAAGAAGGCAATCCGTCCATCTTGTCCATGATGAACCTAGGTCCCATCAAGGGATGGATATATATACGCGTATTATCTGGATATTGATAGCGTCATTAGTCGTGCCGCACTTCGATCAGCTGCAATTGAGCAGCAGGGAATCAGTCGCCAGCTCGTTATCGCGGGATATCGGTTGGCAACAAAATTACGATCACAACACGCGGCTTTTTTTTATTTCAGTCCTCAACCACTAATGACTGGGATCACTAAGCTTCCACTCAGTTTCGCAGTTTCGCAGGAAGCTAATACTGACGCGAATCTCCACGATGGACGTAAATCCCGTTGACGGATCATTACTCGTTTTGCAACTATTAAACAACTAAAGATCAATCGTAGGGTATTCATTTTACCCAAATCCAACCCTTGAGTATTAGTTGTTTATCTACGTGTTGGACACGTGTTATCCAGGAGACTCTTAGAAGCCTTCTCAATGTCCACATCACGAAACCCTCTATTCTGTTGAAGGACTTAAGTGATCTTGAGTGATCAGGTTTCTGCTCCGTATAGCAATCAATTCGTTACTCTCCGATCATCCAAGCATCGACCAGCGAGTCTCCAATATATATATATATATATATATATATATATATATATATATATATATATATATAATATATTATATATAATATTATATATAACATGTATTATATATACATATATATAATAAAATATAATAATAAAGAGATAAACGATCATAGTCTCAAAACATTGAAACACTTAAACAGGCGGATGGTCATTGGAAGTCAATCTGGCATGAGATATCAGTCATGTTGGTGTAAATGACATCAAGTGACGAAAGGTGAGTACTCCATGTATTAGATGTTAATTAAATATTTTCACATTCAATTATAACTTTGTTTGAGATTTGAAGATTTCCTCTCCCGACCCTGAAAGCAACTTTAAGAAAGAAACGCTGCATAAATTCGCAAAGCGGACAGCGTCAACTTTTTAAAGCGTTGGACATGCGAAGCGTTGATAAACACGACGGCGTGCGAAAAACAGCACGTTATACATCGTTTGTCTCGCATTTAAAGAGAAACATCGCCGAAGCTGCGAATACGATTTCATTCGTTTCGCGCGAAATGTTCCGCACGAAACATGCGGAAAGTGGCATCAGAGATGCCGGAATGATTATTTCTTCTTGATTAAAGATATCTCGGAAAAATTTGAAGAGGAAGAGTCTCGAGTCTGCTGAACGAAAATTCATTCGAACTTAACAGAAGCGCGTTGTAATCATTTAAATCGGTATAAGTGTTTTTCTATCGTTTGAATAAAGAAAGAGCTATAGAAACTAGACCGATCGATCATCCTCATGAATTCCGGATGACAAAGAAGAACGACGACAGCTATGTCTTCGTTAACAAAATTTAGATGGAAGAATTCTTCTTGTGAACTCGTAACGGGAAATGAAAAATAGATCTCGCATAACAATCAGCGAATCAATGAGCGAAAAAATTGTGGATTGGACTTGATTAGCTATCAACATCGAATATCCATGCGAAAAAGATGTCATTGTGTATGGGACATGAAGAGTGCGATACATTGCACGAAGTACTAAAATTCAGTCAAATTATCAACTCATCAACAGCAAATCATCTATTTGAGTGACGAAATTAACAGAAGAAGATCAGTTAATGGCCTCACTTCGCAACGCGACAACGCTCGAATTCATGTCGTAGAAGAAACAAGCATGCCATTAATTCCTGGAAAATTGTCTCTGACGAGATTTTTATTTATCAGACTTTTTCATTTGAAACTAATCTTGAAAAATATAAGAAAATAATCAATAGCTCTCGAGTTATGATTATGAAAAATATAATAGAAAATAGTATTGTTGATTTTCAGAAAGATATATTAATACATAAAATAATATTATAAATTAATATAAAGATGATAATTGTTGTAGGGCGGATTAATATTGTTAAAAAAATTCTTAGGATAATTAAGAATGTAAATCATGATATGTAGGTTAATCATACATATCATCAACAGACGATTCAGTAACTCCAAAGAGGATATTCATGGATTATTAACATAATTTTCATAATTTTCTTAACTTTTTATTTATCGTTGTGCTTATTAATCTTGCATTCATAGTTTGGAAATTGAAAATTTGAAATTGGAACTTTGATATAGTACTCCGGAATGATTCTTAAGACAGTCGTGAACGGATTCACGTAATTTTAAGTAATTTTAACAATTGAAATATAACAAATGAAAAAGCTTTCAACGCGTTTGAGTTACAGAATAAATTAAAATCTAAAAAAGTGTAAATATACAAATCATAAATGATAGAAATGATGCTTGAAGTTACGCAGGATTTTTATAAATTTCGAGTACATATAAAAATTATGTATAAATACTTATAAATCTCTTAGAAAGACATAAATATAAATTAATAAAATTAATCATGTTGGAATATTATTAAGAAACGAGATTGAGATACAATAAAAATTTTTTCCAGGAAGAGCATGATAATTTTGTTAAATATACCTGCAAAAACCACTTTTTTAAAAAACAACAAATTATATGTGAACAAATAAATATTATATTTCATAATTTTTTTATACGATTTCATATCCGTTTTCTTTTGTTTCGATTTGTCTTCTCTTGCTCCCCTATCACTGACTTTTATTTACTCAAGATAAATTTTACTTCTCTCTGACTTAAAGATCTTTACTCTGGATGCAACCTGCATATACTTGAATTTCCACTTCTTGGTCATCGGGTCATCAATCTAAATCTCGAAATGTATTTAATCAATGTTGGATTCTTTTTTTAGCGTTTCTTATATGAGAAAAAATGGAGATCAGTGGAGGTGACCAGGAATCCATACTCTTATCAAGGATCGTTCTATATTTGCCACTCGGTAAGCTATTTTCAATATCACGAGTTTGCGAACATGCATTAATTCGTTCGAAAAAAATTGGGATATATAACGTTTAACATTCTTCGACAGTGAAAAACAAGCTAATCTTTATGATGTGAATGAAATGTTGTAGTATTATAATTTTTATCCAATGATTATCATGATTATGATTATCGCTGATTATGATTTATTAATCGTTATCTTCATTTAATCCACTTTTATTTCTCTCTTCTTTCATATATTTATATATTCATGACATATTTGATCTATTTATTTATTTATTATTTATTTATTCATTGGCATTTTTCTTTGTTATTACATTTATTATAATGTAAGAACGTAAGAAAATAAACACGCGATAGACTTTGAAAGAAAAATCAATATGTGTGCATTAATATTTGCATTTATATTAAATAATGAGTATTTTATTTTATGAATCTTTTTATTAGTTCAACTCTGTTTATTGCATCTTAGGTGTGAAATGATATATGCATTAGTTACATTTTTCTCTTGGTTCATCTTACATTACTTATTTTATTTGAATACAAGAGCGATATTGTTATAATTCTTAAATGAACATCGATAGTTATCAATTGATTGAGATATCATTTTAAACATGTAAATGACTAATAAAATAATAGTATAATTAAATAACTTCAGTTGATCGAAAACTTTAACATTTGCCTTAAAGAAATATTAGAACGGATTCCAATGAATAGCTTTTGCCGCCTAATGTCACCATTTAGCATTCAAATTCAAACTCTCGTCCAATCCTCGAATAGCTCATGCGAGTCTAAAGCCGGTATTCATAGTTCGTTTTTATTATACAAGATGCTTATTATATATTTTAAACACTGTCACAAGGCACTGATAGAACTCGATTGGTTTACGACATCTGGTTTATGTTACTTAAGATGCTCTTAAGAATCGATTATGAACCGCCCTTGGCATTTCCACAGCAAAGGCATTTAATGAAAGGAATTCCATATGCGTGTATATGCTTCTGTTGTGCCTGTATTATTCCTGATCGGCATCGAACTCAGTAACGGGTCGCGATATCGAAAGAGGCATCATATCCGCATGTTAGCTAGTAATATTTCGCTGCGAGTGACATTACACGATGATTTCGTTTTCCGAGGTTGCCAGCGCCGGTACGACCCGACGCGCGCTTCTATTCGACCGACAAGACGCTAAAGTTACTGCAGAATCGATAAAGGATTCAGAATGGAAGCCAGTCATAAACAGCTTATTTATCTTTGCAATAATCGGCCGCCGCGAGCGCTTGCGACGTACGATAAGTCATTCCGTGGGCTACAAGTGAGTGTGAACGAAGATTCGCGGTTTCTAGCACAGCTAATTGTAGCTCGGTATTCGTTTCGTCGCGCGGTTAAACGTTTGATGTGGAAGTTAACGTAGTTCTTGCACGACCTAACCTCAACCAGAACGTATCTGAAGTGCGTTGCTTGTAAAATCCTTTGATTGATTTTAGGCTGTGTTCTGTTATTGTCGCTTAATAGAGCGCGCAGGAATCATTCTTACCTTTTCGTTCCGTTTTCAAATATTGAGCGCGAAACAAAGAATGAATGTAACCAGTGTTGGCTACGATAGAAACGAAGCCCGAAGATTTTTGCTATCTCTTCGGTTCAGTGAGACAGATTCTTTGCTCGGATACGGATTTATTTATTGTTTGATTATTACCAGTAATCGGTAGCGGGCAATCGTTGCAATCGCTATGTTAGATGCGACAAAAGTAAATTTGCGACACAATGTGAAAATACGATAAAGGAGTATCTTTGTAGATTGATGTTTACGTTGGCGATACGTTAGCGACGGATTCTTGTTGCAGTTGTAGATGATCAATGTTGGAAGGATGGTATTGCAGATCTATTGCCAACAACAATGCAGATGCAGAAGAGGAGGACGATGAAGATAGTCCTGAGGAGGAAGTGCCTAACTATAAGGACCAATACCGTAATCTTAAACGGAAATTGAAGTTTCTTATCTATGTATGCAAAGAAGCCCTTGCATCTGATGTCCGATATTGTTGTTTATTGTGAGAATAAGAGTGACGTCGCGTTGCAGGAGAATGAATGTTTTCAAGAAGCGCTACGATCTACTCAGAGGAAACTGCTAAAAGTAAACAGAGACAAAAGTTTCTTATTGGATCGCTTGTTACAATACGAAAAGGTAGATGCGTCGTTCAGCGAGAGCGATGAGACCGAATCATCGGAGGAGGAAGTTATTCGTCTTGACAATCCTAAGAAGTGAGTAAACTTGTTAACATGTAAGGCAAAATAATTCAGGCTTAAAATGAATAAGATTCTCTATCTTAAGACTAAACTAGCGGAACTATCGCTATGTAAATGCGATAGTTGCATTGTTGAGATTGTTGCATTATGATTATATGAAAGAAATATTGGATATAATTGTTACCAAGTCATGCCTATATGTGTGTAACTTTTAGAAAGAAAACTGATATGAATATCAATAATCATACGTCTCATCATTCGACAATGGTCACAAAACCACTTAATACCAGTAAAAAGAAAAAGAGCACGCCAAAAGTTGCTAAAACCAACAACACACCTATAGTAAGTGCGCCTACTATGTTTCATATTCCCGCTAAGACCCTAAAGACCCAAACATCTAAAGGATTTGCAAGATTGTCGTAACAGAGATATTTATATGTCAGGTACAATCCTCGAATAACATAATTCCAATGCCTTTGATGTCTGATGGACATATGACTCCAGAGGAAGTAGAGAGGCATTTGGAATCTCGTCAGACATATCTGGAATTAGTACCAGAGAAAGCACCACCTACAGTTCCAACTGAAATGTTCAGTAATGATCCTTCATTGGATAGGTAGGAGTTCTTTTCTTCAGCGTTAATAAAGTTCTTTTATCCTTTTCGTCTTCCATCCAATCGCCGTGACATGAAGCCATTAAAATGCAATTCTTTTCTAGTGAATCGAATGAAATCGGAGAACTCGAGACATCTCCTAGTAATATGGGTGAAGATTGCCTCAGCGTGGACATGATGGCGGAGTGATAAAATAAAAGATTCGTTTATAGTTTATTTAATTAATTATTACAAAATGCACATAGAATTATGTCTTTTTACTTTAAGATTATTTCACTAACAATTCTTCCTCTCTGAATTGTATCCACCGTATAATACAAATTTTTATACACACAAAATTAACTAAATACTCTACTTTTTATGTTCCCCCCCCCCCCTTGCAGAGTGCGAATCGTGCGGTGCGATTCGTCTTATGTTTCGTGCGTAATCTTTTGTTTGATGGAGATATCCGTGGAGACATTTCCGTTCACGAAAATATTCGTATGAGCTGTCCATAGATATTTAATTTTCACAATGATTGCAAGAAGTAATTCAACAACTAACGCTTTGGATAGCATTATCTCGAAAATAGAAATAGAATTGGAACAGACGAGGGCACGTTTATACGCATGTCCGTCAGAACATGAAGATATCTCGTCCAATATGAGGAACAAATCGTCACTCGATTCATTGGAAGACGTAAACTGCCGCATTTGTTATGATCCTAATCCAGACATGCCCGTCATATATCCCTGTAAATGCAAGGTTTAAAAAAGAGCAGATATCTTGAGAGAAAAGATAGAAATAAATTTAGGGATAATGTGTAAACAATTTTTAATTTTGCGATAATTATTGAGCATTTAATCACTTCGCTGTAACTATCACTTCAATATTTATACATGTTATATACATGTTAAATTTATACAAATATTTATATAATCTTTATTTATAATATTTATAAATGTTTTGTACTTTATACAAAATAGTTATTTTACATTTTAATCAATCAATCTATCACTCGTACACCTGTTCCCATTACGTTTTTAGATCCATAGTAATTAATGTGGATGTAACGTGCACATAATTAATAACTACCATATAATTACCACAATTTTCTATTGCAATCAGGGAACAATGGGCGCAATTCACCTTAAGTGTTTGGAACGATGGCTAGAAGAAAGCAACAGGAATGACTGTGAATTATGTGGCTACAAGTTTCGAGTGGAACGTACACCTCGTTACAAAGTTCTGCGATCTGTAATAATCTGGCTGTGTTCGAATCAAGAGTCGCACGCTCGCAATGTGAGAACCGATTTACTCAGATGTCTGGTCGTCATTCCAATAACCATCGCATGTTCTTATACCTGTGTGATTGCCGCCGATTTCTATGCTATGAATAATTATGACAATTTCCCACCTGCGCGATGGACTACGTATTCTTTATTATCGATGATGTCATTGCTGATTTTATCTTGTTTCATTTGGGTTTATATGGCGCTGCAATATCATCAAAAAGCATGGTTTTATTGGTGGCAGAAGACTAGTATGGTAAAAATCGTTAATATAATAGAGAGGGCTCCTCCAACTAAGAACAGGAAGAATGATGCTTTGTAAAGCACTTTGAAGTTGATCGACGAATGGACTAAGAAGCTCGTCGTTTAATGGAAACTTTCCCGCGACTCAGCTGCGACGTGTAAATGCGTACTTTGCTACTATCCGAGACTTTTTTTACCCAAATCTAGAAAACAAAGTAGATTTTGCGTTAGATCAATGACGACACATGATTCATATAATGCTTCAGATTATTTACCGCTTCGGTGCCAATTGCTGAAATATTCGCTGCGAATCTGGAAAGATCTTTGCCCTCAACATAAACCGGTTGACCACGGTGAAACCTAATTATTGAAATTCGATTAATAATTTTCTTTGAGGAAATGAGGGAAAAATTGTACTTTCAATAAGAGTTAATTCTAGAAAATAAATTACCATCTCCGTTCATATAGCAATTTTCCATCTTCTATACGAGTTTCCACTAATGAGGGTTCGGATGATTGCGGTATATGTTGCGATGGCACATTTACCGCGTAATGAGGTAAAATTACTGTGTAAACAGAATGCTTTACTTACTTTTTCTTTCCACAATTAATAATTTTATAATTATCTAAAATATACACTTTTATATTTGTATGGAAAATATAATACCTGGTTTACGAACAGTATTGCTTCCTTTTCCGCGATTGATTATCTTCACGTCGCTTTCAATATCTTTCTCATCCAAGAGATAATTTAATTGTGCTGGAGGTGGTTTTCGCCGTTTTTCCACTTTTTCAGGTACTGGATCATTAGGACGCCTACGTAATTTTCTTGTCATCACTGGTTTTACCTAATCGATAATGCCTAATTACTTAATATGTTATAAGATGCCAATGAATGATATATAGACAGCATATATAAGCAGCAGAAATTTAATAATTTAAAATAAAATAAATAAAAATAATTTCACGAATAATAATTATAATTCGACGAATTATCATGAAAGCATCATTTTTTTCAGTTTTAGGAGTAAAGTGCTTATTTTATTATTAAATTATTATTTTATATTATTAAATTTTTATTTTACGGTACTTATTTATTTCTCTATTCTTCTAAAAATGAAAGTGTATGTTTTACAGCAAAATATTTAAAGTGTATTAGCGAAATCACTTTCAAAATAATTTCAAGTTCAACGAGGAAATTAAAAAAAAAATACCATATTCCATTCTAAAAATTCAGCTTCTGATCTAGATAATAGATTACCCATCTGTCTTGGAAACTGAAAATCTCATCAATTTTTCATCAAACTTATTTATCCAAACTTTTAGCATTTGTTATAAAAATTTCTTCTGTTTGTTTTACACAAAAGGGTGCAAAGAGATTACTGAAATATACGCATATTATTTTTTTTATATAAAAAAGGATAAAGATTTCGGATACCTCCATCGAATCACCAGTCAGTTCCATCGTATGACGATCTGATTCGATTATCTTTCGCTTTTCCTCCATGTCAGTAAGTAGATTTTCTTTTAAATCAATTTTTTTTTCCTCGTATTCTTTCACCGCTGCTTTTTTCTCCAATATATAATCCCGTTCAACCCATTCAACTAAATACTCTCGTTGAATTGCATTTAGCTTTAATCTGGAAAAAATTATGTTTTTACATATTTTTATGTATAATACGGCTAACACGGAGTCTGCCACAATTAATTGCAAATGTCAATAGCAATTCATCTATGTTCACCGTTCTTTATATTGCATTTCTAGCCGCTTCAATTTACGGTTGTATTCAGGATGCGTTCCATCGTTCAATTGCTGCAATTGTTTCTTCAAACTGGCCAACTTATCTTGATACATTCTGAAATATTCGCGACGTTGCGATAAATGTACATATCTTTTCAATGCTAGATTCCTATAAATTGTTATAAAAACTGTCTTTAGTTTACAAGCTTACTGTTCTTTAATTTCTGTGTATTCTTCCGACTTTCCCATATCAGTCTCGCTCGCCTCCTCGGTATCTAAATTTTTTAATTATCTCCATTAGCTTTTACGATTACTTCGCATTACGTGTAAAGATAAAAATGATACAAAATAAAAAATAAAAGAAGACGAAAGGATCTCTCGACTTCCATTACTTTACTTTTACCTTCATCGCTATCATCTTGCTCATCAACATCCCTGTCCTCTTCTATATATTCCTCGTTATCATCATCAAGTTCATACTCATCCTGACGCTCATATCGCGTATACGTCGTAGAAATCGGTGTCTCTTGATAAGACATGATTATATAAACACAATACCCTCAGTCACAATGTTTGTTTATAACCTATAATCTTTCTTAACCTTAAGCTTAGTCGCTTAGACGATCAAATATTATAGCGATGAATCGTATTGGCTTAAGTTTATGTTTTAATTATAAAGTCGACATTAGACTTCCTCCCGGCTTCTTTTCTGCTGAGGCTGATTTGTATTAGTCTCTTCTTTCTTTTCTTTCTTCTTAAAAGTAGTATACGACTGTCTCTTCCTTCACGAGAGACCAAAAGTAATATCAAATTAGTAGTTTTGTTAAATTATAGTGGCTCAAAAACCAAATTTATTGTTAATTCTATTAACTCTAATAAATCTCATTAATTGTTATTCTTTGTAACAATTTATCGTCTATTACTGTATTTATAGCGCATATACCAAACAGACAAAAAGCAAACAAAAAATTGGCCACCTGTATCTATTATGCAGTGTATCTAGTGTCATCTAGCGTACATTCTGCGATTTAAACGTGCATTCTTTTGTGAACTCGGTTTGATAGTAAATAAACTTATATGATAATAGATGAACTGATAATAGATATTAAACCTAGTAATAAATGACAAGGTAAAATAAATTTTCGAACTATTTTCGAACGCATTTTCGAAAACATGAAAGATTCACTTTATGTAGACTTCATTTATTTTTGAACTCTTGCAGGTGACGTTCTATATATTTTGAATCTATACTCGTAATTTATTCGATATATCTCTTTGGATATATCTCTTTTAAAGAATTCATGTAATGACACTTTAATCTCATGATTACAATCGGGAATATAGTATAAGTTCCTCTCAACCTTTTCAACTTTAAAATATAATTTCCCGATTAACAATATATTAATAATATATTAGCAAGATTAACGAAAGCTAAAGTTAGATCACGTTCGTCCTGCATAAATGAAGAAAACAAAATTATTACATAATTATAATGATCATAATAAGTGATGGTATGTTACGACATAATGAGTAATGAAACATTTGATAATTATGATTTGTCTAAAAAATACGCTAAAAATCTTAGAAATCGATATAAATAATGTTATATATATGTGTGTGATCGTCAAGTTCTTATCACGCTAGTTTCGTGTTCGTTTAATAACGAGTATCGAATGCGCGCATACCAATATTGATCGAAGCTTCGCATATCTCTCGCAAGAGACCTCCAGAGTCAATTCGCAGATCGCCACGGTCGATTCTGACTGAATTTGGTGAGTAAAAAATTATTGGTCTAGAAAAAAAAAAAAAAAAACAATAAAATTTAAAGAACAAATGGGTCCTTCGAGATTTGATTTTAAGCAAATGGTAATTAAATTCGGTATCAATCGGTAGATATAATCATTGCTCAAGTCTCGCTCCATGACCGTTAGATTTGCGGTTCAAAGGTCAAAATGTATGATCAAACAATATTGCGAATAATATCATGCTCATGCTACTTTATCAAATTTTCGTCTGCCTTGAAATTAACCGATTGAGCGTTAAATCGATCGATTTAACTTCGAGAAAGCGAACCGTGAGCGCTCCGCATTCTCTATAAATATTTCACGACCGATTATCATTCGAATCTCGATTTACCTGGCATTTTTCCAATCTGCATTAAAAACGATCATGTTAAAAGTCATTTTATTAAAGATAGCATTTTCTACGATCGTCTTACAATGACATCTTAAAATATTGTTCGCTTAATTTTACTATTTTACTAGCAAACGAGACATCTCAATGATACGATAATGCAAATAGTGATATAAATAGAACTACGTTTATTCAAACAAACATCAGTTGGTATAAGTTGGAAGGAAAACAGAGTGGGGGAAGGCAGAGTGGAAGAGTGCGTGAATAATTAATGATAACTTGAACTATTGCGATAGACTCATTTACCGGCGTTTATTAGCTCCGATAATAATTTAGAAAACTGAAGCGCATTTGTGCGTTTCGCGTCTTGTAAGAGGAACTAATTTGTCTAGTAAATTGTAGTAAAAAACATTAGTAAATTAAATAGTAAAAAATAGTAAAAATAAATAGTAAAAAACAAATTCAAATTGATTTCTGATATCTGATATCTGAGAGAAGAATCAATCTGAATCTTATTCGAAAGATTTTCAATTCGCAAGATTGCAAGATAAATTGTTAAGATGGCTCGACAACGATTATTCATAATTCTGCTTCAAGTCATTTGATGATTTATATATTTTTTTAAAATTATATTCTTATATCTTTTTATGTTTAAATTATATTTTATAGTTTTTATATCTTTCTTTTTACGCAATGATTTATATTTGATATAAATTTTTAGTACTGATATCGCGTATATGATATATGCGCCTAGAAATATATATATATAAAGATATAAAAAGATTTATGTTCTTTCTTATTATTAATTTAATGAATTTATGAATTTAATGATTTTATAATTTAATGAAAATCATATAAGCAAGCGGAATTTAAAACGTGGTTACTGCTGCTTATATTTTCATCATTTAATCATTCAATTTATAGCGATGTAATATTCAATTTATAACGATATAATATTCGTGTCGATTCTATTTTCTGATCTCTTCAGTGGTTAAAGCTACTTGTTATTCGCTCACATTTAATTTTGATTCGCTTTTTCAATATGTTTATATGTTGTAGAACAATCTCAGTATAACGATTCGTTAGATTGAAGTCACGCTCGATTATAGTTCGAATAAGAATATTCAGTTATGAGTACATGTATTCGCAATCGAGTACGAATCTGTTCGCAGAATACAGATAAACGGAATTCTATTGTATTGGCTGTGCAATGATCGTTGATTATAAGATGATATATAACGTGAAGAGATTAGTTTTTAATTTAACTAATGCAGAATCCACTAGAGATATCGCTACATGCGATTGTATAAACTTCGTCATTATAATAGAAATGTTAATCAAATTCCTGGGTATTGTTATTTGTACAATTGTAATAATCGTCTTGTACACAATTGTACAAATAATGCCAAATTAACGCTCATTGAAAGTATTTCACTTATCTTTATTACTTTCTTCTTTTAGAAAGAGAAAGGAAGAAAGCGAGCCGTTCTTTTTCAATCATGAGTTTGAAGTTATATTACGATTTATTTTCTCAACCTGCGAGAGCACTGTATATATTTTTAAAAACATGTAACATACCATTTGAGAGAAAGATCATTAACTTGATGAAGCTCGAGCACCGTTCTCCAGAATATGAAAAAATCAACCGGTTTAAGAAAATCCCTGCTATAGAGCATAACGACTTCAAGCTTACCGAAAGGTGATTTTCTTCATGGAATAATAAATATTATTATCTGTATGTTTGATCGCTCTAGCTATCGTTAATTTAATTATTTTTTAGTATAGGGATCGTGCGTTACATAAGCAGAGAATTCAAGCTGGATAATCATTGGTATCCGCTCGATTCGAAGCAACAGGCTAAAGTCGACGAGTATCTCGAATGGCAGCATCTTAATACGAGACTTCATTGTACAACGTACTTCATTGTGAAGGTAATCCATTCTACGATTGGACTTAAATAAAGATTTCACAATTTAATGAAAATTATATAAGCAAGTAGAATTTAAAGCTGCTTACTGCTGCATATACTTCAATCATACGTTTCATGGCAATATAATATTCCTCAAACGCATTGATTCTATTTTCTGATCTTCTTAATGGTTAAATTTAAAGCTACTTGTTATTTGCTTATAATCAATTTGCTTTTTTAATATATTCTAGTTCTTTAACCCAATTATACGGAACAAACCAGTTAAACCGGAAAAAATAGCCGAACATGAAAATCGTATGAACGAGTGTCTTGATATCATTGAGAATGTATGGCTGAAAGATAAACTGTTCTTAACAGGCAATACGATTAGCGTGGCTGATATATTTGGCGCTTGCGAATTGGAACAACCGCGTAAGTAGGATAACTAAATGATTTTTTTAAGACTATTAATCTTTTAAATAGTTTCCTGGATCATTCCACTGGATCATTTCAAACACCGTTCATATTCATATAAAATTAATAATATGTATACAGTACTTTTTATATAATAGGAAGATTTATACAAAGACTTCTCTTTTTTATAGGTATAGCCGGATTTGATCCGAGAAAAGGAAGACCGCGGATAACTGCTTGGATGGAGAGAGTCGCCAAGGAAACAAGTCCTTATTATCAGGAAGCTCATAAGTTCATAGACCAAATGGCTACGACTTCTAAACTTTAGTTCTTCCCTATAAATTTGTTATATATATATATATATATAAAATATCTATAAATCTGTATCGCGTTTCAATCGATAACATTAATGACAAGATTTTGTATAGATGATGAATGATGTTTCTTGTTGACGTTTCTTAGATATATATTTGTATACATCTAAAAAAATTAATGATTTATACCATTTTCTCATTTCCATATCCATTTATTTGAATAATTAATCATTAAAATTGCAACCAGCTTGCAATTCGTTTACAGGTACAAGTTGTTATAGAATATACATAAAATATTTGATTATAATATTACATGTATATTAAGAAGCATTGGAACGAATACGTATATTATTTCTTCGACACGCGATTTGTAAAATCATATAATTTTAGAAGAAAATCGTGCCCGGTATATCGATTATCTTTAAACACATCTCAAATAAATAATTTCTTTGACTTATATTTTTTCAGTCATCGCCTTATGGCATAATAAAATAATATTTTATAAGATAACTTTGCAAGATAAAATTAAAATTGAAAAACATTTAATTATTGCAACCGTGCATAATGTGAGGTACATAAGAGGTAGCATGTTTGCGTAACATTCGTTAAATTACAACACATAATATTAATATATATCGAGCTGATGCGTATAGAGAAAGACAACAACATGTGTTGACTTAATATATGTATATTTCACGTACTGCACAATAAGATGTAATTACGAGATACGCTAAATCATATTGTACTTTGCAGTTTGCAATTTAGGATATAAAAATCATGGACATATGAACGTCAGAAGAGGAACATCAGATCGTGAACACATCACCATAGTATTACATAATAAACATTTGTCTTAGGATCACACTTTGTGTGATCACATGTAAATCTAATACGTCTGCAAGACAGAATTTGTACGCTCGTTTATAATTTATCATACACTGACTAGAAATACACAAGTTGCCGATAAAAATATGAGAATATCGAAACAATAACATATCTCGTATATTGTTTCGCTTTATAGTTTACAATTTAGAATATTAAAATCATACTGGATGTCAGAAGAGGAACATCAGATCGTGAATAAATCACCATTAGTAAACATTTATCTTAGGATCACACTTTATCACACGTAAATCTGCAAATACACCAGCAAGACAAAATTTGTACGCCCGTTTATAAGTACATATCGTTTGCCTCGGTTATCGTTTTAAAACCATCTATTTAATTTATATATCATATATTTATATATATATTAAAATATGTGTCTGATACTTCATCGAACGGACTCGGATATTCGCTTAAGAATCGTTTCTTCGTATTTTTAACGATTTCTTCACAGATTCTACGATAGACAGACTTAATAACAGACTTCAGACAAGTTTCTTCAGCTTCGGCATTCGCTTGGGACACTTCTCCACGTGAATGTTCCAGTGACGTGTTTGGCACCTTTCATCGCAGTAGAACACGGCTTCGCAACCCAGACACTTAAACAGCGAGCCGTCTAAGCCACAATTCGAGCACTTTAGACCATTCGTAGTATCCTGAATATTATTTACTTTTCCCAAATGCGGCGTTTCACAGTTACGATTTTCTTTTCTTCCAGGCTCCCTGGAAGTCAATGTGCTACCAGACGTCAGAATCGGATTAGTCTTGTACGTCGTCGTGGACACTGAGGATGAGATGGCCGGTTCGTGCACGTTGTCACCGAAGTTGCTCGATGGTTGAGGATAAGCGTTATCCGTCTTCACATAAGGTAATCTGTTTAAAATTAGATTCTGTAGCTGATGGTAGCCATTATTTAGTGCAGCGCGTGAATCTACATTGACGCCGGGATGTATTTGTTCCTGTGGAATACGTTCGCGATTCCCCAATCGGTTCGCTGTCATTAATTGGGACGATTCACCAGTGTCTATAGCACCAGTGATGCCTCCGGAAATCATCTCCGGGTCAGTTCTCCCATACGATGTGCTGCGTTGTCGATCTAAGGAGGCTGCTGCGACCACCGCAGCGGCTGCCGCCGCGGCAACAAAGTCCGGGATCATCCTGTTTCTGTTGCATTGACTAGTACTCGTAGGATAAGTAACCAAGGGAGTGCGCACTAGAGTCTGCTGCGCAGAGGCCGTTAATGTTGGTGACAATAGCAATGGTGATAGACAAGCTGATGCAGTGCCATTTTGCGTGACAGCCGTCGCAGTCTTCAGCCGATCGTAGTTCAAGCCAGCAGGGTGTTGATAGTTCCCCGTAGATAAAGGACCAGAATATTTGAGGAGATCCGTGTTGAAGTGGCGGCTCGCTGCGTCCTGCAGATGCACGGGGAAGCGTTTGTCGAGATGCTGCATTTGTCGAAGTGGGGTAACGTGTGGATCCTGTAATGGGTTTATTTGGTAGCCATTTATCGGCGATGCGTGTAAGCGAGAATGATAGGAGTAATCGCCATAGGGACACACTGTTGAGTGATAGCCAAAAGCTGCGTTGCCATAAGGATCGATCTGCAAAGGTAAACGATTATCATCTCAAATTGTGTTTATCGCGTTCCAGAGCATCACAGCAATTAAACAAATTGTTCTTCGGATTTGCGAATCAACGTTAAAACTAATCCAAAGTTAATCGATTGGCACATCGAAGTCCTTTTTATTTTCAGCGATTAATGTGTTATCTCTATTGGGTAAAAGTTCAGGAAGATTATGATTTCTTACCGCGCAATTGGGTGGATAAAATTGGGCGACCGAAATAGGTGGTATGCTCGGCCTCACTGGAGATGCAGCCGATGACGATGCCGCCGCGTACAACTGTTGTTGACGTTGTTGATGCTGCTGATGTTGCCACCTTTCCGCGTTCCATTGCGATGCTACGTTGACCATATTGTTTCGCGCATTATTTGGCGCACTTGCGCGGATTTTTTGCGACTCCGACCCAGGAATCTGGCAATGGATAAAATTTCTCAATGTTTAAGTCATTTTATTGTAACATAAACTTTATTGTTCTTTATTTATTACGTTCACGCAAGGAATCTCTGCCGTTGGCGCAGGTGCTAAGGTTATTCCGGATTGCAATTTAGACTTTGACTTGGAAATCTGTTTCTTCGACATTCGCGCTACCCAATTGCCCAGTGTAGGAAACTGCTCCGTCATGATGCAATTTCCGTTGTTTCGCTGGATCGCGTTCTCCTGAATAGCTTTGCTGTTACAGCTTTTAGGTAGGCTGATGCCAAGTTGTCGAGTTGTATCGATGAAGAAGTATCGATCAAGGGAGAATTAGAGAAGTTTTATAATATAAATTTATGTTTCATTATTCACGTGCATGAAAGTAGTGCATGAAATTACAAAATTATGCTTACACGACGCATTGTTGATTCGAACTACTGACCGTAGGTCCAGATTGAGAAAATTCCGATGGCATTGCTCGATCCAAAGATTGATTCATGCTTGATGTCATCTAAAAGTACGAATATACTTTATTATTTTATTTCTTCGAATTTTCATTTATTATCACTCGCTCGTTATTTTCATTCATCATTCACCTTTCGTATGTCTCTCGAATTTTGCATTACATCGGTAAAAACGGCATTATCTTGCGCAACGGATGAGCCGCAATAAATCGACTGCAACTGCAAGATGTTTACGTTAGTGGCGGATGTTTGCGATTGTTCAACTATGACTGGTATTTCGTGTGCAGTAACTGCTCTGGTAACTGCTCTATTTCCGTTGTTGAACTTCTCTTCTTCATAATTCTCATATTCCGTAATTTTTCTTTTAATAACCGAAGGACTGATTGTTGGTTGAAGGACCGAAGCCTGCTTGGGTTTCTCTTCCAATTCTTGTTTCTCGCAGATAATGTGTTTGTTGGTGAGGATATCCGAAGTTCCCGCCATTTGATCAATATGCTCCTGAGCAGTGGGTGACTTCTTCGTATCTTTGATGTCATTTCCGTCAGTTTTGATATTCACGGTAGAATGTGAAAGAAAATTGTCCAAAGAAATCGGCGATGTCGCTTGTCGGCGTTCCTCCATATTGTCGAATGCTTTAGTATCCTCCAAGATATTTTGCTGGATTTCCGAATCCTGCGATTTTGGCGAAGATCTTTCTTCGTCCCACTTTGCCAAATTGATACCGGAGTGCTCGAACGACGATGAAGCCGGTAACAGAACTGACGTTGTCGCGTTATCGTGAATTATTATACCATCCGTATCATTCAACTTGATCTCTTTTTCGACTGGCGAATTTGTTGTGTTTTCACTTTCATGCCAGTTCTTGGGCGTATCTAGATTTTGCTTTGAACATTCAAGAGCAGTCGATTGTATCGCGATGTAAATCTTGGGTAGCACTGGCGGACTATCTCTTATCGTGTCGGGTGACTTAGTCTTCTCGTAATCGATGGGAGGTGATAATTTCGGTGGTTCTGGCGAGGACGATGGGGAAATATCGCTTCCGGATATCTTGTTAACCTTGCCAAGAAAAATGTCGTTGATGAGACTGATGTAATAATGAAGTACAATGAAATACGATTGGTCGGGACGTAAGGGCTTGCAAGTGAACACGATTTACTGCCAACAAGCTTGAGATGCGTCTTGCACTTCAAGATTCTGAACCAAGCGATATAAATTTAACATTATTGATGCTTTAATAATCGATATGCAAGTCAGATACAGTGGAAAATAATCGGCAGCTCTGATACTCCAATGCTGTAATCTACCTCACACCTTAGAATATACTTGAAGACACTTGATTACTAAAACTTCCGCGGAAGATAATCGAAATGATACTCATTTCTATTGATTAGCGAAAATGAAAATGAATATACGGATACTCTTTGGATGTTGCAACACAATTTGCACAAATGAACATGATGCACGAGAGCCGAAGAATTACAACTTGAATTCTCTCGAGCTAAATGAAACATGTTGGAACATGTTAATGGCGAACAGACAATATCAACGGAAGAGCTGCTCCTTTATTCAGGGAGGCAAGAATCATGAGAATCGGGTTAGTATTCTACTTAAATGCAAGAAAAAGTTCTTGATTGGAGGCTTATTTTCGATGGAATGATCGCCAAGTTACAAACGGAACTGATCCGCGAAAGCGATCGTATTACACAATTGGATCATCGCTTATCGAAGGAAAAGGAAGCTCGTAAGAAGGCTGAAATACCAAGTGAAATGAGTCTTATTCGAAAAGGGGAGACGTATTATAAATTACGATTAACTGCGATGCATTGATGATGCTGGCAACAAATCAAGGCTCTTGTCCTCTGATGATCAATCGAAAATTATTTATAGGGGTTCTGTTTTCCATAACGAAATGACGAGATAATGATGATAATGATGATAATCGGCGAGGTCAATTGTAGGATGATAGATTTTTATCATTATTTTCCATGAACAGCCCGATTCACAGGAAGCCTCGTTTGATGAAAGCTTACAAGTTCTTTTTTTCTTTTGGGGCAAAATAAAAATTCCACTTTTCCTCATAAAAAGATAGATTCCTCTCGCAGAACATAATCCTAATGGATATACTAAATTTTGTTCAAATTACCTGCGCGAGGTCAGTATCGATGATCTTCTCCGCTGATGAGCATTTCTCCAGCTGATTCTCGTAATCGAGGTCAACGATAATGCCGTCGCTGGTCAAGGTCGGGATGGAGGCCGACAGTTTGCACAGCAGTTTTGAGATATTCTCGATTTGCTTTTCGTAGCAGTTCATCATCTGTCGCAGCCGAGTGTTGCGCTGTGGACTCGCATCCGTGGCATTGTCGCAGATGGTCATCTCTCGCGAGAGCTCCAGCGCCTTGCCGCGCAGCTCTCGCAATTTCTGACGCAATCGGTTACGACGGTACTTGATCTTGTATCCGTTGCTCTTCGGCGAGGATCGCCGATTTCGGTCCTGCACATTGCTCGAGCCCAGAGCCTCGAGCTTTCTTCCTGAAGCCACGCTACTGCAGAAGGAACCAGTGGAGTATCCGTACAAACATTCCGCACGTGGCGTAACGCCGGTCACGATGCAGTAGTTGGGCTCGTTTCTCGATTCAGTGTTCATCTCGATGTTGCGGTATTCGATTCTGCTCGCTAGGAATAAATCGGGTAAACAGGAGGTAACAATATAAAAAAAGGTGTCAGAGCGAAGCCTAAAATAAAATGTTTCGTCTTCAATAGCTTGAGTAACATTTAATAACTGGCCGATATACGATTTCTACGATTCTATGATTTTTATATATTATTATATACGTCTGCCAATTAATAATAAAATATTTATTTTAAGGGACACAAAAGTTATAATGTTAAAAAAGAAAAATCGTTCGTTGTTAATCCTTTTTCATTATCTCTAAGGGCGTAATGATTAGCATCATTGTGTATTTTATTCGACGAACTTATCAATGATCGACAGGATTTCTAAGAGATTACCGAGTGTCGGATAAATGAAAGGATGTCGCACCTTTGCGGACGACCTTTTTTAATCTTAAAGGGGGCACGACTTTGTTGTACGTCTCTTCCTTTGTCCTTTTTGTCTCCAGTTCCTTTGGAGATACCACGATCGATGGCGAACATCCCTTATCGTCCCATAATCCTACCATCAGCTGCTGCTGCGAACGATTCTCTCCCTTATCGGTCTTATTGGGACACGTTTTAGAGTAATCCTTCAAAATATTTTTCACGCGTTCGTTACGCGTGTAACTAGTATCCATTTCATGGAATTTCTTCTGTTTCTTCACGTCTTTGTTGATCTCTTTTGAGTACTTTGTATCCCGACTTTCTCCGTTCTTTCTTTTCACATCGTCAATCTCTTCCGGAATCTACAATACGTAAAACAGGGCTGGATAATATTAAATTTCAAACCTCCGATTTGCAGATATGATTTCACAGATATACTGCTTTAAATAATAAAACTAAAAACTACAAATCGTTGCGATGTAAGCAAGCAAATAGAACGAAAATATGTTGTCCAAAATAAAAGGAGATTCAGTATTCCTTCAGGATTCGGTTTTCTAATGTCTTTAAACTCTATTTACCCAGTAACCGACTAACATACAATAAAATTCAGAAAGGATTTTAAACCACAAAGCAAACATCAGCTTTGAATAAGGAGGCACTCGAAACATTAAAAGATACAATTTTCAACAAATCGTCAGACACATTGATCGGTAATTATCATTTCAAAATATGCGATCTATGCTTTCAAGTAGAAAAAATTTTCAATGACGATTCCTCATTAGAATATTGCAATTTGAAGTTAAAATCGGAAAATAGGATTAATATAGATTGCGACATTTGAGAATTGGTACAATGCAAATTTCTTTTTCATTTAGGAGGAAGTATGTTTTAGGTTGATATCGATAGCAGCGATAAATGTATTTATCGATTTCTTTTTTATTTCATCGCGAATTTTAATTGTTTTGGATCATTTAAACATTTAAAGATAGAAAACTTGAGTGCATCCTGGACGCTTCATTCGTTAAATATAATAATCGAATCGAGAATGATATTGAAATATGAAAAAAATTGCAGATCGATATCGCTAACATGTAATCCGATATCTTGTGGGGCGGTTTTGTACTCGGTCGAACATGTACATTGCACGCGCGATGTATACTCGGAATGAACGTGTGATATTGATAAAAAAATGCTTATAAATAATGATAAATGAATAAATAGGTAATTAGAGAGGGAGAACCGCCGTAGCGATTTTTTAATAAAATTCTAAGACAACTACGTATGTGTAAAAAAAGAATAAAATTTTCACCTCCCTCTTTAAAATATAACTCTTCAGGAAAGACTATGTGAGTATACGAGTATTCGTATGAAAGATCCTCTTCAATTTTCGACAAAGGATCGTATTCTAAAATTTTTCGCAAATTTATTTAGAATTGCATATTGTCGTTTGTTTAGCATATGCCATCTTTGCGATAATTTTATGACTAGTAGATCTGTTTTTTATTCGGATCGAACTAGTGTGAACACTTGAAAGAACTTGAAAGACGGCAGATATATAATTCTAAATTGATAGAAGAGAGAACAAAAAAGAATTAATGTGGCCACTGCAACGGAATAGAACTTTCTGTTCTTCCAGAACTCTCTAGTCTTTCATAAAAAAGTTAAACAACCTTACGAACTTTCGTTACGTACATTACAATATATATGTATTATATATTATATTGTATATATTATATTGTGCAATATAAATCTTGTTTAATTTATATATATATATATATATATATATATATATATATATATGGGACAAAATTCTTCAATTGAACAGCGAAAATACATTTGATATAAAGTTAATGCAAAACTATGGCAATGATGCGTGGCCGAGAGATGGCAATGCTTTTATTTTAATTTTTGAAGTTAAGAACATATTCCACGCTATAATCCGCTCTTCTACACGCGTATAGACACGCAGCTGTATGATGTACAGAATACAATCGCGCAATTTCCCCGTGACATGTGTATTCTTGAGTTACATAAATGGTATCGATCCGGGAAAGTCGGAAAACAGAATTAATATAGATTGCGACACTTGAAAATTGGCATAATGCAAATTTTAGGAGCATCGCACGCTTTGATATGAGTACGGTATCGATCAGCAGTGTGTTTATATTGATTTCTGCTTTATTTCATCGCGAATTTTAATTATTTTCGATCATTTAAACATTTGAAAATAGCAAAACTTGAATCTGATAGACGCTTCGTCTGTTGAATATAATAATCGTCGAATAACCGAATCGAGAATGACATGGAAATATGAAAGAAATTGCTCAAGAGGACGTGAAAACAGATAAAATGATGACAGATGTAACAGACAATATCATCAAGATTGTGCACAGAAATCCCAGTTGTCTTTCTCAGCGTTCCGAATGCGTTCGGAAACTGTTTAAACACCGAGTTCCCGCGTTCTACGTTTTTGAAGAGTTAGCTTCGAAATTTGCAAGATGCAATTGAATGATAAAGATAACTTCATAAGGCAGCAAGTGAACAGGAGAAGCGATGAGAAGCTACGCGTGCTCTTCAACCGGTATCCGATAAATCAGTTTGAAATTCTCCCGCAAGCCCTTCTCGACTTGATGCCCTCAAATTTATTAATCGAAGCAGCATTCTTCAAGATAGCGACAATTTCGTTGTCCCCAAACTGATATCCTTCTTATTTCCGCGAAGAAATTCGAAAGATGGCAGAAGACTTCCGAACGAACAAAAATCTTTTAACAACTGAATCGCGCGCACATTACGCATCGAAAAAAAAATCTTTACACTCAACGCATATCTAATATGCACGTAAAAATATAATATCGAAACGATCATGCCTCTCTCTCTCTCTCTCTCTCTCTCTTTCTTTAATTCGTGGGAGAAAGACCAACTCCTCGAGTCTCGATTAATTCGTTACCTGTACGATATTATCCGGAAGAGTGTAATCTGGATGATCCTTCCTGAGTATCAGGCCGCCGTCCTTTGGAGAGAATCGGTCTATCTCGTCCGTCAGCGAGACGTTCGGGGATTTATCCGATTGCATCTGATCTAGCCTTGTGGAGCTCGACAGCTTGAAGACCGGCGTTTTCCGTGACGTTACGATCGATGTCGCCAATCTAGTTGGTGCTGGCGGCACCGGTCGTATCGGCAGAGATCGATTAGGCTGCACAGGAATCACGCAAGAACCGCGGTCCTTCAAGGCCGTCGCCAGGCTGCTGCCGGCACGTCGCAGCTTGTTGGAACTATCGGTTCTCATGATGCGAGATTCTGGAAGAAAAAAAGGGAAAAGGGAACACGACTCGTTGGCTTCATTCGATAGAACGCACGCTAATACATTCTCTAAATGAAGCAATGTTAAGAGAATGGATTTAAAGGAACTTCAATGCGCGCGCGCGCGCACGTGAACACATTTAGGACATATATTCCTTTCTGTTCACGGTACATATACGTCATTCGCATCAATCATTGCCCGCCAATTTCTCACCCATTTCTGAGTTCTCTTCGGCATCACTGTATCGCTTCAAAACTATCCGCTTCCAAGTGGCTTGTCTCGACCCCTCGCTGATGAGATCCATGATAACGGGCGCTTCCTCGTGGCCGATCGGGGCAAATGAACTTGAAGCTGTGTCAGCGCTGACTTCATGACCTTCGTAATAATCCAAGTGTTCCGCGAGTTCCGGCTTGTCCTGGCCGCTCGTCAGGGTCCCCTTGGTCTCGCCTATCGTCTCGACGGTGTTGTCCTTCCGCTGCAATTGACATTCCGTACAGCCCACGCAGATGGAGGCGTTCTTCCCGAGCTCGGTCGAGCTCGAAATCTGTGAGCAGGCTGCTCCGTTGTCGTCGCTCGCGTTTTCGCTGTCCTCGCAGAGGAGCTCGATAATATCGCAGGCGATGATGTCGTCTGCGTCGATGATGCTGGAAGACTCATCCAACCGTGGTAAGATCCTCACGGAATCATCGGACCTGTCACGCGCTCCTCTGTTGCGACCTATCGTGATTTTGGGACAACGTGGTCGCGCGAGGGATTGATCGATCGGCAGGAGCTTTCGCTTCAGCGACTTCTTCCTTCGCGTTTTGAACGCGGCCAGTTCTTGGGTATGCAAACGCATTTCCCTTACTCTATCTCGATCGTTGCGATCGAGCGGGGCTTCAAGATACCAGAATCCTTTTCTTCCGCGTGCGAGAGCCCGACACTGTCAGCGGGAAATTCTCCAGCTTCAGTCGGCGATGTTCGGATGATTGTCCTTCCTCGTCCATCCCAGCGGAACGTGCTGCGCAGCGATAATTGTGATTGTAATGGGAGAAAGGGGGATAATTACGTATTAAAGAGCCGATGCGGTCTACCTTGGTAGCTTCGACAAAGCCGAACAAGCCCTCGTGATGCAAATAACACATGCGTGCAGAAGGGACTAAAGGGATGTGCGCGCGGACGTTCAGCAAGGGAAAGACAATAATTGCACGTCAATTGTTTTACGCGTGCTGCTCTTTTTCTTTTTTCTTTCTTTTTTTTTCCTCTCTTTCTTCCCTTGTTTTTCGTTACAAGTCCCTTCCCATCGATTCCCATCGATCGCCGCACACGTTGCAAATTAAACGTTCTCCCATGCATGTGCGGTGACGGAGCACACGAAAAAGGGAGAAATTACGTTTCGCACGCGATGCGCGTCCTCCTTGCCGTACTTTCTGTCCTACGCTCTCCTTCTCTCTTCACACACCTGCCCGTATACCTGTCACCCTCTCTGCTCGTACGCACACATGCATTTCTCTCTCCTTTCTCACACGAAAATTCAGAAACCCGCCGGACAAATGGAAGGCGGATCCCCCTCGAGACAACGCAAGATCGAAAAAAGTTCATACTTCAATTGCAAACTTCAATTGTTGCATTGTGCATATGTGTGTCGCATATATATGCATGCGGGGTGCAATTATCTTACGTTCAAATTAACGTTGCGATTATACGACAAATACATGTTTGCTAAGCAACGCAATCATTAACCCTGAAGCGAAGCGATTGTAATTTACATCCAGAACAATATCTCACAGCGTTCGCATTTTAATTAATATATATATATATATATATATATATATATATATATATAAACATATATATAATATATATATATATATGTGTATGTGTGTTAAACAGACAGAAGAAGAGAGAAAGAAAGAAGAGAAATGTTTTTCGCGAACATATCGTTTCTTTCTTTGCCTGACAAACGTAACATCGATGTGAGATATTCATCAAAAGACTGCACGATCCGTGTAAGTCACGTTGACCAATCTCGACGATGAGAAAAACACGGGTGCGAATTAGCCTTACATATTATACATGCAATGCTGAATTGCTAAATAAATATCGCGATATTGATAGAGTGATCGTGATTAAAAAATTGCAGCCAAATTGTAAACATCAAACGATTGTTAATACCTGAAGGGATAACGATATTTCGCTCATTAAACTGTCGTTATCGATAGACGAATCGCCTTGATGTATCTTCGTACATATTGAACTCGGCTGTCGCACTTTTCGTCACTTGATGCACTTGGTAAAAAATTCCTCGAATGGCAGTAACTTGGCTTATCCTTTTTAAGATCATTTCATCGTTAAATCATCGAGATTGTACAGCAATTGTCATACAATCGTTCGTAGAGTGGGTTACACTGAATCTCACGTTTGCATCGTTGCCGTTGCAGGAGTCGCATCAGGATCATCGGAAGCCGCTAATCGCGCATGATTATTTGTGAAATACAAGCGGCGTGAAATGAAGAAGGAACATCCTGTCTTTCTTCTTCCTTCTTCTTCCCTTCTATCCTTGGAACATGGTACATCGCGTTCATTCTCTTTTCAACCCAGTTCATCTCGGTCATCTCTCACGGGGAGATCTTCGGGAAAAATGTTCGTGTACTTGAGTGATGCCTCTCAGTCGCCTCTAGAACTGATCAGAGAAACGTTCGTCGATGCTTAGACGTTCCATTCCATTTGTCACAGACGAGAGATTCCCGCTCTCCTTCAAGTTGTCGTGGCGGATGTTCCTTTCCCTCAACGCGGCGAGCACCATCTTCCGCGCGCGACTATCAGCCGAGGACGGACGGTCCTATGGTGTGCGCTCAAGCGTGACGTGGACTATCAGGAACAGCGAAGGGCAGCGAGGAAGGGCAGGTTGCCGGGCATGCGATGAAGCGAGATCCTCGTGTCGTTCCCCCTCTACTTAACACCGTGCGCGTGACTACTGGGTTGTTTTTTTTTTCAGAGACTCTCTTCAGCGCGAGGGGCGCGTTTCAATTGGTGCGCACAGGACGCGCGCATTCTCCGGCGCAGATCAAGAGATGATCAGGGAAGGGATGATGTCGAGTCGATCGTATCGTATTGATACCTTGATGCAACTTCTCGTGCACGCTTGTGTCTCCCGTGATGGTCTCCGTGCTCCAATCTTCGGCGCCTCTCTCGAGCTTGCTCTCGGATTAGACCGCAAGCTCCCCCAAACCACCGAAATCGCGAGATCCCACCCAAAATTACCAATTATACCATGTTTGTTGTACGATTGGTTTTTATGCCCCGCGGGAAGCATCTGCGCGTAGATCGATGGCGTGAAATCAGACCAGAGATCAGACAATCGGAGCTTTTGCTCTATTTATTGGCACCAACGCTTCGTGATCAAACTTGACGCGTGCATCGATGAACGTCGAGAAGGCACGCGTTAGCGATCTCTCTCTTCGTGAACGAAATTCTTTTTGGAGAATTAATTTCTCTGGAGAAGAGATAAGCGGTATGAGAGATACAAGAACATTTTCTTCAATTCTTCGGTTAGAATACATAGTGCAAGCTTGTATCCGGCGTTTGGAACTATTTCTTCAGCTTTCAAAGGGCTAATACGGTTCGCGAAGGCGGATGTCATTCGCGCTCGCCATTTCGAAGAAATTGCATTTGCAATCATTTGTTCACAGTTTCTCACATTTGTCGCGTTACATCCGCATTACAGCACCGGCTGATCGATACCACTCTATTCGTGATACTCGGTGAAATTTTTCTAATTGCACTGACGATTGCGCGTATAATTTAGCGAGTTAATTAAGTGGCTTAGAAACAGCGACGATGTCTGATGTCTAAATGTCACGAAACGGTTAACATTCATTCAATTATTCAGTCGGATGCACGTAATTGAAGGAGACATCGGTTTCCTCCAGGTCTTCGCTGTGACGATATCGACGACAATGATGTATGCATGTACGGCAATGAATATCTATAGATAGATATATGCAGCGGACATGTGTCTCCACTTCGTCGCGATATCTATGTCCGGGTATATAAGGGTCATCGACATTCTCCTTCGCGAATGTCGATGAAATCCAGACAGGGCCGATCGCTGACGCTAAAGAAATATATAAGATTCGTCGCACTCTCTTCTCTCTCGTATCTCTGATGCTTGCTCACGTTTTTATAGCATACGCGGAACTGATATTTGCGGAAAGCAAAGCGTTGATCGAAAACGGGAAACTCTTGAGGGCAGAAGGGAAATGCACAGGCAAGCCAATGATATCTTATTGATATTCTTTCGGCAGTTCTTGCGATAGCGGTCTATACATTGGAGCATGCGACGTATCAGCAATGTATGAGTGAAGAGAGAATGGGGTAGAAGGAAGAAAGAGGGATAAATGGGGTATACATTTTCGTAAAGTATGCTGCATCGATCAGTTTAAGTAATACTGACTCGTGCACGCGTGCGAGTGACCGTCATTATCTCCCTTAATGTTGAATTGGAAATTGAATTGAATAGGGGGATTCAGGGGGACATTACTCGCGTTCGAGCGCAATATCAGCAAAATTCCTTTCGTTTCATCGAGATGTCGAGACCAAATTGCTGTTGCAGAAAGTGGAAGCAAGGATATTGTTGTTGTTGTTGTTGTTATTTTTAATGGTATTACTCTGGTTGGTGGTTGTCGTCTTTAATATTATTATTATTATTATTGTTGTCTATTGTTATCGAACGCACATTCAGAATGAACAGGAGTACTTACGAGATGATCATAATTTGCCCGCAGTCGGGTTAGTCATTCCTCGACGATGACGACAGTTAATCAGCGGCTCGATATGTCCCCCCTGCATGCGGTCCCCCGCGGAGGAAACTCGTGCAGACACACGTGGACGATGTGGATAATACACGTAACACGGGCCGGCGCTATCCGGGATTCCGAGAATAATGACTTTCCGTCCATTTTCGTTCACCTCCTCGCGCGCGCTTTCAATCCTAAATCAGCCGGATCCGTCGTCGCGCGGATGCTGATGCGGATGTTTGAGCCGCTTCGCGTCCGACGTGCCATTTCGAAACTTACGAATTTGAATATTCGCAAAATCAGAGAAGAAGGGAAGAGAGCGGGATGGCAGATGGGGGCGAGAAGAAGACGTGGGGATAGGAAGAAGCTTGATGTTCGGCTTCGGAAATACTCATGATCTCGCGGTGAGTGACGATGCTCCTTGCCGTCATCGGCCGAGGGATGCAAGACGCGCGATCGTTGGTCCTTCAAGTTATACAATTACATTTCGAGTTTCCGCCCCCGCAATCCGATCCTTGCGATTTCATGCCGCGACGTGGTGAACCACGATGCGTCCGACCCGATGCGCAAAACTCAAGTACGACCGCGCGGAGGTATACAACAGCGCCACGTGGTGTGCTGCCATGGTGGGGAGAGGAGGAGAGGCATCGTAGGGTGAAGGAGGGGACGACCGCTGTTTTAGTGAAATAAATTAACGAAATACATATCGGGAGAAACAAAGAAAGAGAAAGAGAGAAGAGGAAATGAAAGTAAAATGTAAAATATATTTTCTAAAAACTGTAGTAAAAGAAATAAACAGATAAACCATGAATTATTTCTAATGACATGACCCGCGGATACTTTGTCGATTTTTCTATTAACTTTCACTTGCGATATTAATAGCAATCGAGCAATATTACGAGCAATATTTCTAATGATAAATTAGATAGCGCGTACAATTTTAATTTCCTTTCTTACATGTCTAAGTCATAGGGTGGAGGAGGGGGTGAGCGCTATCATTGTGGAAATCTATTGGATTGATAACGATTGAGTCGACGACAATCTTATAACATTTGATATCAATGACGAATTTCCATCCCGTTCATTCTTCCGTGCAAAAGTTGCACACTCGAAATTGCTGAAAAAAGCGTGAAGATAAATATGGATAACATGGAGATAGCTTCTTCAAGCGCGTCCGAATTTTCATTTATTGTAACTCGTAATCGCTTTAAATACTGTTAAATACTGTATTTGGATATCATGTTTATACAATAGTTTTCGATAGTACTTAATTATATTACAATAGTGATTCAACAGCGTTTGAAGTATGATGAATAGTATTTGAAGGCTAAAAAGATATTATTAATTACATTCTTATGCGTGCAAATCAATTCTTATAGATCAATCTATACAGATAAACTATAGCTCAATATTGTATTTTCATATATCATTTACTGCACACAAGAACGTCTTCTTATTTAAATAAAATTTTCTGAATTTTTCTGAAACGAATCTTTTTCTTCTTTCTTTCTTCGTCAAAAATTTAATCTTTCAAATTGTAAATTTACCTCATGCATGTTTATATACATATACACAGTGTGTCTGCGATCGATTGCATTTTGTCTTGAATTAATCGTCTTGTTTGGAAAATAGCTTTTTTACGCGAAATTTCCATCTCCGAATTATCAATCGGATAATTATTACTTATGAAATTAATAAGCCACTTTAATTGCAACGTGTACATGCACGCATGTAAAATCATATATTATATATAAAATTATATTAATATTTAATTATATTAATTATATTAATTATATGAATATTTATATTATATATAAAATTATATATTATAATTAATATATGATCTATCAATTTTATATACATATATATATATATATCGATATATATATACATAAATATACAATTGCCATAAACCATACATGTGTTAAAAGGAAAAGAAAGGAAAGACGGATAATAACGAGAAGTGACGATAAATAGCAAAAAGGAAAATAATGACTTTATATGACGAGGAATAAATTACATATAAAAGTAACGAAGTATAGTTCGAGTCTGAGAGAGCATGAATTACTTAGTTGGCAACTGATAGCAGGGAAGGTAAAATGTAGGGGTGAGACTGTATTGCGAGGACGAATGGTGAATGGAGCAACGTTGGACGGTGATGTAACAATTTTAATATACACGAATGGTCATTTAATATATACACGATGATTTTCGGATCGTTACATGATCTTGTCGAAAATGTATAAATATAAGCAGGCATTTCGTACGAGATAAACGCTCTTCCTTCCCCTGCACGGCGCGTAGACTTGAAGAGCGATTCTCCATCGATCGTTTGCATCCCAAAATTATCCTTCGTCCGAAAAATAAAATTACACCTCGAACTCCAGACACGTTTGTCTCTGTTTTGGCTCTTCCACATCGCACATGTCATAGCCTCCGCTTAATTCCGCTCGCGCGCAACGAACACACACGCGCGCACGTCGAACACGTGCATTCGCGTAATTTCGCGTTTGCCCATGTGTGTGAAGCTCTCTTTCACATGCGTCACGCAACGTATCTTTATTTTATGGAGAACGACGACGGCGTTACGCCTTCGTCCTCTGCTTCTCACTCTTCTCCCCATCGACCAAAAGCCCATTTCCTCAACAATTCTGAAAAGGAGACGACAAATTTTCTCGATTTCGATTCCCAGTAACGAGTATTGGTCGTTGTTTGTATTCGTATTTCTTTGAAACAACTGTCGCGGTGGCAACGCCATTATTTTGCTTATTCACAACACCGCGTAAATGCTTTTCCTCCATTAAAATATTAAATATAAAATATTAAAATCGTTTTAAATATAATCTACGCAGGCTACTCAGCACATGCCGATACAGAGGATCAATGAGTTTTTATCAATTTTAATCACTTGATCTTGATGTAAGATCATGAATGGGGACGCTCTAGTCTATTCGCGTTAGCTGCAAAGCGCGATGCAACGCAGAATTATTTACGTCCTCGGCATGGTAGCTCGTATCGAACAAACAAAGGTCGCTCACCGCGACAGTTAATGACAGCATCTCGCTGCGATCGCATTAGCGGGTTACTTTTCTCACCTGTCAATATCAGAAATTGTCAGCACGTATAAACGTTCGCACGCTCTGTGCGCGTATAAAGCCACTTGCGCTCATGTGCACTTGAAGAAATCCGGAGAGGTCCATCGCGTGAATCGGGGCTCAACCTCAACTTGCCCCCGCAAGGTCTCACGGTTATCGTTGCACGCCGAATGACGTTTCCCCGCGAAAACTAGCGGCGATAGCGGTGATCATGTTGACTAGCACATTGCAGGGAATGCGACCAGGCAATCGCAGCAATTCGAAATTTGCCACGAACGCCAATGTAATTTACAAACCGTCGGTTTGTGAGCGAACGGTCGACGGTAGGTTGGCTCATCCGAGGAAGAGCAATGAGAAGAAGGTAAAAGCACCTGCGCGCGTAATGATAGATGGAACATCTCGTGCATGGCGCGATTCCCCTTCTTGCTGGCCAATTGCAATGGCAAGAGCAAAAAGTGATCTCTGTTATAAGGTAATCGCGAGGAAAACGTTTCCAGGTCGACAGGTTGAGACAGAAGAGCACCGCGGTGGAGTGCCTGCCTTCTGCGAAACCTGGCCGCTCGAAGATCATGATGAGGAGGGAATACGAATACTTGAAGGAACGTGGTCACGTGGTCACAAAAGAGGATAGGCAGAAGGCTACGGAGACGGCGCAGAAGGAGAGGGAGAGACTGATGAAGGAGAGCATGGAGCGCAAAGAGGCGATCCGCAGGATGGACATCAGGAGGAAGCGTGACAAGGATCCGAAGATAATGGAAATCGAGGAGGCAGCGCGCAGGAAGATGATGTACATCCTGGAGCGGGCGCACAACATGCGCCTCGAACAGGAGGAGGAGATACAGAAATGCAATCAGCTCATCATGGCAACCAAGTGTCGAGCAATTCGCGACGCTCAGGTAACTGGCTTCACAGCGAGTTCCAGTTATGAAAGAATGTTTGTATTTCTGGTTCGTACATGCGTTTAGTTACTTGTAATAGTTTGCTCGATCTGTCTGTAGATCGCAGAAAAGAAATTGATAGAACGAGAGTCATTCGAAGAGGAGAAACGGCTCAACGACATGATGGAGAACGAGAGGAGATGGGCGATCAAGGAGGAATTGCGGAAGGAACAGGAGAGCGCGGCTAAGAGGATGCAATTTGCGAACATCCTGAAGAAGCAGATCTCGGAGAATCAGGAGCAACGGATTCTCGAGTTCGAGAGAAAGCAGGAGGAAAGCCGGCTCATCAATTTAAGCAACATTGCACGAGAACAAGATGAAATCGAAAAAATGCGCGAGAAAAAGACCGAGGACGCTAAGATACGGCAAGGACAGACGGAAGAGCAGGAACAATTAAAGTTCTTCAAAGCCATGGAACAGGAAGAAGAGAGAATCATAGACCTGAGGTTTTCTTTTTCTTAATTTTTCCAAGTCCCGCGCGCGCGCGCAAGATTTTCGATTCTTTGCCTCTTCGTGAAGAGATGAAAAATGTTTTCCAGGATACGAGATTATCATCGGATAAAAGAAGAGAGAGAACAAAAGAAAGCGGAAGAGGAGAAATTAGAGAAATTACGAAAGGAACAAGAAAGAGACAGAATAGCGGCACACACAATGCAAACGCTGCAACTTCAGGTATTAAAAAACACAAAAAACTTCATAAACTCGCCATATATCGTTGATGTATTTAAATTATATCCGAGTATTATATTTAATACACGCATAATGAATTTTATTAGATATATCAATGTACTTTACATAAGACTAATAATCTTCAGCGAAAAAGGAAGGAAAACGTGATACGTTCCACATTCGTGTATTTGCATAATATTCATTACATCTTTATTATATACATCCCTCAATTATTTGTTGCGTACCTGTCATCAAAGACCAATAAATTCGTGATCACTACGTCAGGCCTCGTTCTGTAATATGCTCTTTCTATGTTAGGCATTTTCTTTCCGCAGTTTAATTTGACAATCGTGTGACCTCTGTTTAATAAAAGTATCATATCAAGAAACACATTTAATCCTGTCATCGTAGAAACAATGCATACTGAATTTCGTAAATCATTTTCTTGCTATTTTATGTATTATTTATTGCATCTAATTTTAGTTTACATATAAGTTTACATATAACATGATTAATACATTAATAGCATATGTATATATGCTTATACGCACATAAGCATGTGTATTATAACATATGAATCTATTTTTATAAATATATTGCAATATAAAAATATGAAATAAAAAATGCAGAGAAATATGAAACAATAAGAGAGGAAATTATAGATTATGAAATAATATTAACGAAACGTTGTGACAATTTTGTAGATACAGATTGAAGAGACCAATGCAACTCGAATACAGGAAGAGGTAGAGCGGGAATGGAGACAGAAAGAGAAGGAAGAAGTGCTGAAGAAATTAGAAACTCAAAAAGTTCTTCGGAAAGAACGAGAAAAACAAATAAACACTAAGCGAATTATGCAAGCCATGGAAATAGAGCGCGAAAGACGAGAATTTGAGAAAATTGTGCGTGAACAAGAAACAGCTTTTGATAGAGAAAAGAAGGAACTCGAGCAAAAGCAACAAAAGGCTTTGATCCATCGCAGCGAGATATTAGAACAGGTTTGTTCATTCTTTGTGCGAAAACTCTTTAATGCGAGAGAATACATTCCGTTATCGAATGTATTACATCTAGGATTTATTTACGATATATTTACGATATGTATACATGCATATATGTATCCGTTTCGATGTGGTAGGTAAATGCAAAAGAACGAGAACGTATTATCGAGCGACAGAACATGTTTGAGGAAACTTCAGCGCTTTCGGCGGAGATTGCGGCGCGCAAGAAAAAATTGCAGGATGCGATGAAACAAAAGTGTGAACAGATGAAGAAGGACAATGTAGCGGACATTTATATAAACGAAGTAAAACGAATGATTGAAAATATTCGTTGATTCGTTCGATCAAACCTGGAAATAAAAACAAGATGTTAGCTTCAAAAATTCTGCTATTGACTTTAATATATATATATATATATATATATACTTAATTATACACACTTATGATTATAAGAGATAAGAAATTATATTGAAAAGAACAGAAACAAATTTTATCAGATCTTATTTTCTTCTTTTCCTTCCATTTCGTTAAAGATAGATAGCGACAATTAGCAATTTCAAAATCGACTTTGATCATCTCGTACGAAAAACGCGCAATTATAACTCATTAATGCATATGTTACTACATATATTATATCCATACTATATATGCTACTGGTAGCTATGAAAAATTAATTTGACCATTTTTTCAAAAAAGAGCTGTATATGTACCTTGGGATAATCTTGTTGATTATCGAAAATATAATTATTATGCATTTATTTTTCTCAAATTTTTCACTAATTGATCTCAGGTCTGTCAACGATCTCTTCATGTTGATGCTTAATAGAGAATATTTCAGACAGTTATGTACATTTGTAGACAATCTTATTTCGATTCGATTAATTTTTTATTGCATTTTCTATCATTTCCATATCATTAGAACATTCGAATCACGCTCAATGATATCTTCAATATGTGCCGTCGAATGGCCTGTATTACAACATATTTCATCAAGACTATAGGTGCCAGTAAAATATCTATAGATGGGATTATTCCTTGCTTCTTCATTACAGGATGCACCGGGAAGAAGTACAGGATACTGCAAAAGAGATCTCAAATTAATACATTGTTATATGTCATCTTAGTACACGCGAGTTACTTACGTTGTATATTCTTCTGATAAGTCCTTCGATCAGACCAAACTGAATTAATTTTCTCTCGTTTATTCTTAAGTTTTGTGGATTAAAACGTTGACATAGATCCTTCATGGTAACGCCGTAGGTCATACTTGAATACATACGGTATATATCTCTAAAATATGCTGGTTGTCTAGCTACAAATGCAGATAAATTATGATAATTCTCATCACAGATTTAAGTTAATGATAGTGACGTGCTCTTCTTACGTATTTTAGAAGCATATGCTATGCATCTCTCCTGTAACTTCGTATCATCGCCTAAGTGCCTTAATTTTGAAGTTGCAGCATAAACATTAGAGTATTGAAATATTGGAATCAGAGTCACGATACCATAATAACTGCAGGAATTAAAATGTGAATTTATTTTATAGCAAAAAATGGTTAAATGCTCTAATAGTTTCTCTAATGTCCCTTACACGAGATTTTGTACGCAGCTTTTGACCAAATTATTTTCTACATCGGCCTCAGCCGCGATGCGAGCCACATGGTTAAAACCATCAATATAAGGTAGCACTTGTTGCGTAGTCAAATCCCACTGATCGTTCTGGAACATTTCTTTGTTTTCCAAGAATATCGGTACCTGATGATCGAAAACTGGTTTTGGCTCGGATGCTAGTTTCACTACTTTTAAATGAGACGTCATTGTTCCTTCTGGCAAAACATATATATGTAATAATCTAATAATATATAACGTACATCTTAATGAATTTTATACAATAACTATAACAACTAAACTTACCGGTTAAAGTACACATTTTGTATAAATTCAAATCCTGCATAACTTGTGCTAGCATTTCTGCCAATCTGCTTTTATCATCTGAGGCAGATAAAAAGCAATTCTCTATTTCCAAAGCCATCTAAGCAGTTACATGAAAATTTCACATAAACATGATATATAAACTGGATAAATATTTAGACTAAATCTTTCACTATAGATTTTGATATAATCGATTAATTATGCTGATTTGTTCGACCAAACAAAAATATATTCAAAGGCATGAGATCTGAATTTATCATTATGAGCCGCAATCCAAAGCAAAGCACGGAATGCAAAATATTCCAAATATTCCATATATATTTAGATAATATATATTTGAAATAATTGAAAAAGTATGCTAGAAGATTTTCTAATGCAGCCTGTGGGTGGCATCTTGAGTTTTCTTTGTTTTAATCGACTCAAGAAGACATGGATTTGACAACAAAAAATGTAGTAAAAAAATGTAACTTTGATATCGGAACAAAGACTTTTTTGTTGCTAGAATAATAATACAACGACAGGGCAGGTAATACTGTTGGAATTATGTTGAAAAGCAGATAAATTATTACATTGATTGAATTTTAAGATTCAATTATTGATTCTTTACTTAACTGAAGATTGGATATAAAGCCATATTGTATAAAAATTAAAATATACTAAATAAATTTCAGAAATGACAGAATTTCGAAATTTATCCATAAATTATTATTCATCCATAATTATTCCATAATTATTATTTTTTATTTCGTTCTGATTTCGCACACGCCAAAATAGAATGCATTGTGCATTATGTGCAAGCATACAAATCCATTTATTATAGAATAATATATTCGTATCACGTGTAAGTTATCTACATTAAATACATTCACATCTGCTTAATAAAATTGGAAAAGTATTGAAAGTCACAATTTCGATAATTCTAATTTATGCATATTTGTGCATCATACGTTTTTCATTCTGTCTATATTAATCAATCGTCGAAAGTTTTGATGAAATTAAGATATCAGCCTAGCATAACTGACTATATAAATATCGATTGTATTATGTATTATGTATTATGTATTATGTAGTTTTTTATACATTTGAGGCATATACTATACATATGTACTTTAAATCTATTATATGGCAATGTTTCCACGAGTACACATACAAGAGCAATAATACAGATATTAAAGTGAAGATATGAAAAAGTCATGGATCCTTTATAACTGCCATCCATTAAAAAATCTAATATATGTAAATCAATATGTATTATTGATGTTATAACTTTTTTCTATTATTTATTTGCGTAAACAAATTAGATTAGACCTTTCTGGAGAAACGCACAGAGGCAGAAATCTTCTCCTGGCTATATTTTTAATTTTATATCATTCGTTTGACATGTATTTATATATATTTGAATACGATACGTTCAAATTTATGTGCATGATACACAGAATATGTGGAATACGGAATCATACTGGTGATATAATATATATAATGTATGAAATATATATGTAAATGATTATATGAGATAAGAATCTCAACAAACTCTTAATCTTTAATCTTATAAAATAGTATTCTTAACTCTTGCAGATTAACGACATCTTTAACTCTCTAAATTTTTTTATGCATTGAATTAGACTATTTTTATCAAAATCTTAACTGAAAGATCCAATCTTTACATTTATGATAAATCGTTATATATTTGTTTGATATCGAAATATAAGAAAGTCTACAAACGATCTTTACCAGAAAGTCCGATATCTTTCTAACTACTGGCTCATAGTGAACAGTGCGAGCATTTGCGTCACAAACGAAACACAAGTTGAAGTAAAATGCATTCCTGGCATATTTCTTATCATCGATCTTCACGGGAAACCCTAAAATCTTGTAATCCTTCAGTGTACTATAAAAAAGATTCTCAAACAAATTATGAAAGAAAGAGCATTAACAACTCAGGTTTCACAATTCGAGTCTCTTCTCTTAAACTTACATCGTAATGGTACTCCTTTGTAACTGTGCTTTTGGTATGATGTAAACGCTGACATTGTCAAAGATATCCTTGGATATAAAATTATCAGGTACCTGGACGTCATACAAGACGTAAGCGTGAAATAGTTATTGAACTTAACGTCTTTATAATGTTTTTATAATGCATTCTTTACTAACTTGACAGGTGATCTTAGGTCCTGCTATATGATGAAATTCAGCGAAAAATATGCAACGGATTGGATCCTCTCCTTTTTCAACATTTCCCATGACAGATGTCATGTTTCTTTCCACTCTTGAGTCTTTGCTATATGAAAATCTACGTACACGGACTACTGCCTTTATATGTTATCCAAACTTTCGGCATAAAGAAACAGGTTAAGATTGAAATAAACGAAAATAAAATTCCTGTCTAACGGCTACGCATGATATTCGCACACTTCACATTATGCATAATCTTCCTCGGTTTCACTCACGTACATCACGTCAGTTGGTGTGTAAATATAACTAAATCAATGTGCCTGCATGGAACTAACCATGTGATCTCTGGTGCGCACTGTCAAAACGTCTATCTAGCGCATCATGGCCGCTATTTAAAGTCCATTCTCATGCCGGATTCGGTCGTATTACGATATCCGACTTAACACTGATGCATTTTAGACACTCCATCATTAATTATTTATTAATGTAAATTATGCATCTCTAATTGTATACATTTTGGCATTGTTATATCGCGGACTGTTGCAATGAAGGATTTGGAATTGCAAATTATTAGTAAAACATTTTCGCAGGGGATCGGTGGAAATAATTTATAAGCTGTAATAATTTGCAATAAAAAATGGACTTTAACATCTTTCAAAAAAGCGATTATACATTGTACGACTATACATTATACATTATAGATATAAATACAACATATTTATACATTGTCTTGTCATTGTCACTTATATTTATTGTCTTCAGATATATTACATCTTGCGTTATAGTAAGTAATTATAAACATATACATAGCAACATAAAGTATAAGTAAATTCTTTTTGCTTCATTATAAAAAAAAACATAGTCATCATACTGTCATTTAATTATCGCGAAATGATTTGATCACCTAATAAGAATGAAACGGGAAAGACTTCCGCTTTAGCGGACTTTAGCTCCATATTGATTTATAAGCACTTGCGACCATCTATAGATATATTGACTGCTCTTTGCACAGATCCTTTGCGCTTGTTCTTTAAAAAGCGGTTCGCGATCCTCCTGAGCCGTAACTGATTTTTATTCTAGAACAGAAAATTATAATTATATATATAGACTATATCATATAAATAAATTACTAAATTATAAGGAAAATTAAAGATTTGAATATAATAATAACATAAACGAGAGAAGAATATTTAGAAAAATTAATTTAAATTTTAGAAATAAACAATTTCAATAAAAGTATAAATTCAAAATAAATTTTTTATTAGACAAGTAATTCATTTTTATGATAATATCATATAATAATGATTAATATAATTGTGTTCTCATAATAAATTAGTACAATTTTACATCATTATTGCATTCTTAGATACGCAAAAGCACTTACCTTGTTAATATCAACGTGTAACTTCCAACGTGTAATGTGCGACTGAGATCGAATAAGATATATTTTCTGCGATGGTTCAGGAGCTTGAGATCTATGTATATCTCTACCAGATTCAAGATGTCGGGGATCCAAATATGATGGCCTAAACATAAAGAAAAATTTATTATTATAATAGTTATGATTATAATAATAATAATAATAATGAAATAATGTTAATCTATCTTAATACATACATGAAATCTCCCCTCAAGACTTCGTCGAAATCATGCAATTCCTCATTATTCTCACTATCCTTTTTATTGTTTTTGATTAACGAGGATTCTTTGATTTCGACTTTTCTTCTCTTTTGAAGTGATTGCTCCAAGTCTTTCTGCATTCTTTCATCTCTCAATTCATCTAGCGTTCTTAAATCCATAGATGAATTAAAGATAGGCTGTAATCAGCTCTCGACCAATTTTCTGGTTTGCTCTTTGTTACTTTTTGTTTCTTTTGGATGTTTATGAAGATACATCACAGCCTTTCCAATGCCAGATCGTTTCAATGAAACTTTATCGATTCCTGAAAACTATAAGCAAATAATATAAATAATATAAACAAAAATAATATAGCATTATAAAATCTTTACTGTATTTTATTTTGCTTCATATAATCTTATCTGATAATAATCTGATAATAATTTAGGTAATAATTTTAGATAATAATTATCAATAAAATAATAATCTTACCTCTGACAATAACTGTAAAAGATTGTTCCTAATCTTGAAAGATGGTAGTGAACCGTTTTGTATAGGCGTTAACCACTCAGTAAAAACTGATAACACATCGTGTTTCAAAATAGCTGATTGTAAAACATGCTTGTTCTCCAATACTTTTGGCAACATCACGATTTTATTTATGGCTGGTTTTGTAGACATAATTTTCTGTCTTCTTCAGCTGCATTTCTCATGTCTAACAATAATTGCGCTATTATATCATCATTATAATTAATGATATTCTTTCGTTTACGCCTGTGTGATTTTTCCTCTTTTCGTCGCGCTAACATGCAATCGAAATCAGATATCGTGTAATTTCTGAAAAAATATAATGATAAATTAATGATCTTTTATATATATATATATATATATACATTATACACATTTGATTTTGCAGAATGATGTGCCAGTGAACCACTTCTTATACTTACCATATATACTCCTTATAGGTTCTCGAAAATGAAATCTAGAAAGTGAATTATTTCTTGCGATATTTTATAAAAAATTTTATTTGATAATGACGATCCGGACAGTGATCTGAAATAAGATTCTCCAGAGTTCACATTGGAACAAATGGAAGCGATCCATTTTCTACTGGAGATAAGTGATTGGATTTAAAACATTTAATTCTATTTAATTCTATTATATACATATATAATAGAAGGTAATTAATTAACCTTCCTCTATATGTTGAAATATCGAGATTAGGTTGGATTAATCTTGCGTGCTCTTTCAGCGTTAAGTTTTGACAGTTATTACTCGGTACGATGAAAGACATGTCTAAAAGACGGGGAAAAGGATGAGAGTCTTAGAAAAGAGATTTTATATCCTTTGCAGCGCAATGGGTGTAAGCTATGATAAATTTAATCTATGCTTGATATATATTATTAATATATATTAATATAATATAATTAATACGATTCTATATTCATACAATCTTACTTTCGTAATCTGGATAGACGATTTATGTTGCTCGCCGCAACAGTCGTAATTCTCTAGCTTCGTCACTTCTCTAACTTCCTAATATTTCACATTAATTTTTTTATTTGTTTATATGCTGAAAAATAAAAATAAATAAATATGTGTTATATATGTAAAACACACATATTTATTTATTTATTTATCTTAATTGATTAAGCCTTATTGTTATTAAATTAAACCATAAATAATCTTAGATCTTTATAAATACAAATAAAAATAAATTAACTAAATTTTTAATAATTATAAACATATTTCATAACTAAATTAAATTTAACAAAAAAACTAGATATCATGATAATTGATCAATATAATTTTAAAATATCTTTATTAAAATACGATTATATATATATATATATATATATATATATATATATATATATATATATTATTAATGAAATCGTCGCAATGATCGTGTATCTCCGATAGTTTCCGCCTGTGTAAAATTGAAATGTACATTCTATAATATCGGGATTCTGTATATTTCCTTACAAAAACGCATTCCTTGATGTCTGATTGAATTTTACTATACATACTCCACATACTATAAATACTCCATGAAATTATTTGTCTGTCAATATTGCGCGTAAAATCGCTCAATAATAATAAATATGATCATTTACATATTGATCGAAATAACTAAAACAATTAGAACAAAAATATTTATTGATTCAAAAGAATGTTATATATTTAAATCGAAAAGAGGAAACGCGCAAAACATATTATAAAGAAATTGCTAAAAATAGAAATAATAATCCGAATAAGTATAAATATTAGAATAAGTAGTTCGCATCTCAAAATACATTAATAAAACATGTAGAAAAGACGTGTCGGAACTTTTCTGTTAGAGAATGACATTTGTTTTCACTTGAAATTAACTCTTTTTTGCGTCAAAAATCAATGTTCTTGTACGTTCGGCGTAGATCATCTACGGCCGAACTTGATAAGAAATGAACTTGGATAACAAATAAATAGAATCAAAAAATGGCTATGGCTTAATAAATGACAATCTGTAATAAGGAAACGTTCAGTTAGTATCGATTCGATAAAGCTATTATTTTAAAATTTTTGTATCCCTAAAAGTGCGAAAAAAATTTAATATAAATAAAGCAAATATGTCCAATGAAGAAGAAATTTATAGTGAAGATACTAAGGAAGAAACAGTACAGAAACTAAGGAAATATTATCAAATGAAATCGATGTTATAAATAACAATATTAAATTACTATGAATAACAAAAAGCGAAAAGTAATGAGTATGTGTTTAGAGGATTTAGATAATGAAAATATTGATGACATTGATATTATATTGTCTGATATTGATATAGATATATTATATATAATATTAATATTGATATAAATATTGTTCAGCAATGCGAAACCGTAATGTAACTGATAAATTCATTGAGTAAAATATTTAGATTATCGAAAAAGATCGCGAAGAGTTGTTCAACCATTTCTAGGAAATGGTTGAGAGTTATAAGATGTTATAAGACGGATAAAAGACTTTCGATCTCTCGGTACCAAACGTCAACAATACGATATCTTATCAAGCAATAAATCAATAGATACCTTAATTATTAAAGCATTTTGCCACCGATTACTAAAATGAAATTCAAGACTATCAAACATTCACCGTGTTCGATTTTGCGAAGTAATTTTATACGTGATAGAATTGGCGGAAATGCAAGAGCTAGATAGAAAGAGAGCTGAGCATATTTTATATTTTTCTCAGGGATGAACCTATGCGCGGATGGCCATTATATCCCGAGCTATTATATCTTGGCCATTATTATCCATTTAAGTGTGCAGCTTGCATTATTTGCCGAGTTTCAAATGAAATAGAAGACAAAAGATTCCGAATTTTCTAGACTGTCTACAGGTATCGCATCTACAGGTATCGGACATTACAATCGCATCATTGTTCGAACTGCTTTCGAGTTTCGCAGCAAGCTAAAGTATGACGATATAGATATTTATTTTCCTTTCTATTGATAAACAATACAAAACATTTTGTATTTACAAACATGAAGCGAGTGATTAAAGACGCATGACTTTATTAAACACTCGCGATACTTCCCGATTAATACTCGAATTAATTAAATACTGCTTGCGGAAAATGATTCGTATTGTAAGCCCAATCACTGACATCATTTCTTTGCAAACGAATTACATTTTCAAAAAGAATTTCGAACCGTGTAATCGAACAAATATCAGCATGATATTAGCGAAATGTGCCGAAGATCAAATTTTATTTCATTTTCGATGTACTCAGTTCTCGACAAGCAAGTTCTCAACAAAAACGTATAAAATCATGTTCCAAATATGGAGAAGGAAGAAACCGAGAAATTCAAAACGCCAGATCTTCGAAGGATGATCGATTCCAAGAATGAATACGCAATCAGTGATATTTCAATTCCGCATAGAAATGATATTTAAATTAGAATTGGTAACATATATAATACTCTTTCAGAAGAACAGATATTAAAGAAACTGCGTTCATTGTATAATACTCGTTACGTGATCATTTTTTAAATATGATTATTTTAAAAATATGACATTGTTTAATTTAATGAATGTATTATAATATTTATTATGTACGTATAAAATGTATAATTATTGTGTAATAATATCTTGTGACAAATGTATTTTCGTATATATTTATTTTTGTAAATGTACATGTACATGTCCTCATAATTTTCTATGAAATTTTAATAATTTTTATAAAAATGTGAAAAGTATGTAATCTAAAAATAAATTTCGCAAACTATTATTAAGTGCAATGTTTGTAAAACATAAATTCATTCTGAACAATATCTTTAAGAATTTTGACAGCCAGATCTATGAATAATAATTTTTAAAAGATTAATAAGTAAATGAGACGATTTGTATCTTTTTGAAAAAAGTATCAGTATTAGAAACTGTTATCTACTTTTAATAACTTTAATGACTGTTCATCCATAACGCCAACTCAGCAATCATGCTGCATTGAGATCGATAGCCTCATATATCGAAAGAGTTATAATTTTATATATTATTCATATGCATTTACTAAAAAAAAAAAAATAACGAAATATTTTCAAGTAATTAAATAAGCTGACGTCGTTTTCGCGGTTCATGATCATCTTCATTTTATAGTTGCTCCTAAGATGCGGGTTAGAGATAATATTTCCGTATCGGCAACATGCATTCTTAAATAAACGCGTTTAACATCTTTGATATTCGAGATTCGATTCCGTGGCATCGTCGCTTCCAATGATTTTCTAAGCTCTACGAAATCGCGGCGATTTTGGGGTCATTGGCGCAAGGATTTATCGAGAATCTTTGTTCGCGAATATTTGTTCGAATACATTTGATGAGGATCATTAAAACATAAAACACCAAAATCATTTGATGAAGATACGAGTGAGAGAAAAGATCTTGGGACAATCTTGCGAAAAACCGTTGACATGAGAAATGATGAAATTTTGGAAAACACGAAGATAGTATTTTAGTTTTAGTATTTTTACGCTCTAGCACGCAACAAGTTACTAGATGGCTATAGGATACCCTACTCGCACCAGGCGCATTCTCAAAAAAAATATAGGATGACGTATGAGGCACGTGGTTCTCGCAGTCCTGTCAGTTTCAGTCGGTTGTCAAGTTACGAAGTAGTCTTGAATCATAAGTTGTGTCGTGATCAGAAACAATGGCAGCCGATTCTACTAGGTAAGGGAAATAATTAAATTTTCATTGCGAGATATCTATGATCCTGGCAAAGAATCACGCATTCCGCAATCCGGAAACAGCAGTTTCGCGCCATTGTCCGAGAATTGCTTTTGATTTTTACAGCTGTGACAGGTTGTGGCGTAATATATATCTTTTTTTCTTTCTATTGACAAAGAAGTTTATAAACGTGAAACGAACGATTAAAAAGATGCATGATTTTATTAAAGATTCGCAGTAATCGCAGTGCGATTGATGCTCTTCGATTGATGCCCGAATTAATTAAATATTGCGAGCTTGCGCTATTAATTCGCGTTGTAAATTCGCGTTCAGTCTGATATTATTCATCTCATACGAGATATGATATTAATTACAAATATTTTCATTGCAGGCGATTAATAGCAATAGATTAGATTTGCAAAGGATCAAACAAAGAAGAAGAAAAACTAGACGGTCATTAGCATAATTGGATCTATTTTCTTATGTGCAGCTGTCTTTATATATCTGACACCCAATAACCTTACACAAGTAGATAGGTGAATCGATATTGGTTATAGGCAAGCATAGAAAGTTCTAGTTTATTCGTACGAGAGGGATTGCGTGTTCGCGCTTCTTTTCTGTTTTACCAACCGAAAAGATAGACATCCTGATCGAGGGATTATCGGGCGGGATTTTTGGATACTTCGTCGTAAGCCATGTGCCGTATTCGCGTACCATGAACATCTACGCGAGCTGTCCGGATGTCTGCTTTTAAAGTAGAAATAGACATTACATTATCCTGAGCTCTGAACTGGATAAAGAGCGCTCGCGTGCAACTCACTTGGCGGCAACGCTAGCGGTGATAGAATTCGTTGCGGACGGATTATGCGATTAGATGCAGCCATCTTGACCGCGGCAGCGGTGGTGGCGATGGCATTTCTAAACACAGCGCTTGCCCGGCATCAACATTACTTAAAAAGTAACCAGTCTGATATTTCGCTATGGATCGATCAGGAACAGATTATGATGCTGAGCGGAATAGTGATGGAAATATACGTGATTGCTGAAGGAGCTGTCGTTTCGCATCTTTTGGATCCGGACTTTGAAAATAAAGTGCCAATTATTCCGAGCGAGGTGTCTCACGTGAATTTCACGTGGAAGTCCGGAACGAAAAGATATTATTATAATTTTTATCGTTTAAAATCATTCGACAAGTCCATCTTGAAAACACCATTGATTACGATTAGACGACAGGGACGAATTCCCAAGAAGCCGAAGAAGTTCAGCATTCTGTTACCTTGCACTGGTAATCCCGGAATTGCACAATTCGAAATAACTCTGTCAATCGAGACACCCAAGAAAGAACCTCTAAATGGGACTCCGCTTAGTTTACTTTTGAGGAAAGAATGCAACATGCGCGGATCCAATTCTTGCCCCAAAGGCTATTTAGAATCACCTAATTGTAAAACGGCATTTTGTTATCCAAATTGTATGAACGGCGGTAATTGTACCGCGCCAGGAAAATGTTCATGTCCGGCAGGATATCACGGACCTTATTGTGAAGGAGGTATTTGCTTGAACAGGTGCTTGAATGGAGGCAAATGCATACGTAAAGACGAGTGCAAATGTCCAACGGGTTATTTCGGCTTACGCTGTGAATTTTCGAAATGTACTATTCCTTGTCTGCATGGTGGCAAGTGTAAAGGGAATAACATATGCAAATGCCGAAAAGGATTTAGGGGCAATCATTGTGAAATCGATGAACACTCTTCGCAACGCTCGGTTTGTAACAAGACATGTAGAAACGGAATTTGTCAATTAGATAATACATGCCTCTGTAATCCTGGTTGGTTTGGGAGATTATGTAACAAAAATAAAACATTAATTTAGAAACTGAAAACATAAATGATAAACATCTTACAAATGAATGCTTTGAGAACTTGCATGAAAATTTTAAATTGTCAATCAAAATTCTGATAAGTATATCTACATATATTTTATCATGTATATAATTTAGATATATTTATATTATATTCTATGTTATATTCCAAAATTCACAAGAAACGAACATTTACGGTTACGTTATATTAATAAGAAAAGAATCTTGTCCCATGTTTCAAAGATTCATAAAATTTTTCTCGTTATTTATATATATATATAACGATCTTCAAGTAACTAAATAAGCTGAGAATGATGACTTTATTATAGTTCGTGTGATTTGTGGTTCATCTTCATTTTATAGTCGCAGATTAGAAATCATATTTCCATATCGGAAACATGCATCTCTAGATAAATACATTCAATATCTTCAACATTCACGCTTGATTCCGTGGCATCGCCACTCGCAGTACTTTAGTAACTTCGAAACTTCGATGGTTTTATTGCATAACGTAATTATCGTGATTATCGTACTAGAATTTTCGTTCATTGATATTTGATCAAATATTCGTTAAATGAATTAAAATCATTAAAACATGGTTACGAAAATCTCAGCCAAGGAAGCAACGAAATTATGCAGTTGCGGAAAAATATTGATATGAAAAATGACAAAGCTTTGAAGAACATATAGAAGCGTGTTCGTATATTTTTACGCATATTATGATGTCTTCCACAGATCACACGATCGACATACCGCAAGAATTACTTTTATAAGAATTTATTAAAAAAATTTGGAATCTCTTTCTTTCTTATTAAAAATTTAACTTAAACTCTACTGACAATTGCGATTTAACCGAGACATTCCATAATAATGATTTTCTTAAATTGAAAAGAAAGTATAAAGTCGCTAATCAATCGATATATGTCAACTGTATACACTTGACGCTAAAGCCAACAATCTATAGCCATATGATTAATCTATAAACTAAATCTAAATGACACGAAAGCATAACACGTTTTTCGTACGTTGCGGATATTTCTCATTGATCATGTACCATCTGTCTTTGATTGTTACGCAGAGATCATATAATATAGCATCGCTTCATATTCTTAATATTGCAAAAGCCCCGCTGCTCTTATACAGAGTCATGAACATCGAGAATATCATCTATATCTTAATTTAATTCTATCGGGTAAGTTCTGAGAAGTTGCGTCTCGCAAGCAAGAGAGATTACTTCTTTTTGAAAGAAGCTTTGTAGCAAACCAATTGGCTCATACATCTTCAAAAATTCTTGCTACTAAGATTTTATAAATCAAGCCAGTAGTGAATGTGAATTCTTTTCTTCCGAAGTCGGTTCGTTTTCCGGCATTTCTCTCACATTCTCCACTTCTTCATATCTCGCTCTTGGCAGAAACTTCTACGGGTAAGGCTTCTTAATTCTAAAAAACTCGACATAGAAAACTCGAAATTTTCTTTCGAGATTTGCAATTTTGTGCTCGGTAACACCGCGTATCGCATTCCATTATATCATATGCTTCACTATTTCACAAGAACGGTGTTGGATTTTGTGGAATTAATCTCTTATCCGAAATATGCTCTATCAGTCGACGATTTTTTGGGGCGACTTTAAAATMAAGATCTTTTCACTCAGAAATGAATTATGCTCGTCTAATTTTCATTAAAAATATGAACACTTTGCTTGGACTAAGGAATTCTTGATAGTCTGCATTTACGTGATTCGCCTACCGATTATTTCGCTCAAGGTTTCGCTGTATCTTGTAATGGATTTAGAGATCGCCGCASTGTYCCTTTGATAAGGGAACATGGAAGAAATTTAGTTAATGCGAGACTCCGCATAATGCTTAATACTGCTTCGAGAATTCTCTGAGATGCCAACATTTCATCTTCCAACAGGACTGAATGGAATTCAAACCTGTTTGGTTCGATGATACGTGAATAAGTCTAATAAGTCTAAAGTTGTCTACAGACTCCTCGGCAATTTTGCATCGAGAAGTCTCCTTATACAAATTGAATCCAGACCAATTGAATCAATCTCAATCWTGCGTTCCCTAACAGGCGATTTCGTAAATRTCCAAATTCCAACTTCCACTTAATAYACCGCGACCGCAAATATTCAAGTTATGAATACAAAACTGGATCGCTATTAAGGAATCATGTGATTCTCCCAGGAGATAGCTYAAGAATAATTCGCTATGCARAAATAGAGCAAACTCCCCATTCTACTTACCGGTTATCAGCAAGTGCAGCTCACGGTGTCGTTTGTCAACAAATAAGCTGATAAAGTTATCGCAGTGCAATATCTATTTGTATAGATCACAAAAAATGCTCGAGAATTATGAACAAAACACAAATGTATTCTATTATTTTCATACAATATCGAATTGATCTCAGGAACAAAAGAAAATACAAGTCGAATTGKAATTAAGAAAAGCTACTGTTCTCTAGGATACGAAGTGAATGAGACAAAAGCTCATGTTACAATCCGTGTTTTTTGTTCATGTCCATTCTATAGGCATTGTCTTATGCATATTCTGAATAACAAAATTACCTATGGTCTGCAGCTAATTTGTCTTGCCTTGTCCTTGCCGAGAAGATTATCAAATTACAGACAGATTAGAGATATTAGCAGAGAAACATAATAAGATAGTTGAACTTCCAACGATCGCTGGAATATGGCGCATGTTACATTATTTAGCGATAGGCGATGCATTCCACGCGATTCTGTTTTGATTAGATGATATATTAATCACATCATTTCGATAGTAACATCTATATGAAATAATGAATTGGTTTTGACACTGAGATAAAAAAATTCATAGATCTTATATATCGAAATAGCGGTATCTATCTCGCTAATTCACAGATCAGATTGCTCGTTTTGTTAACGATCGCTTTCCTTCATCGAAATGGCTTTTGGAAAATGTCGTCCGGGTAATACGCGGAGATTAATGAATTTATCCGCGTAATAACCATCCGACTTTTTTATTGTAATTGTAAAACTGCTAGCTTTGCATTAATTTAATTATCTGTTGACATGATCTTATCATACTTTCATTGTATCTATTTTCTTAAATAATTGTAGCTTTGATATTTTAATTTCATGTGCTCACCATCTGTTAGGCCAGTAATCTTCTAGCACGTTCTCTGACATATTATAAATTATTTAAAGAAAACATCTAGATTATTATTTAAAATCAATTTTGATTTAATAATAATTTCAGATTATATTTTACGACCTTACTGTCAACATTACTGCACAGGCATGACGAATCTGACTAAGCAAGGCACACTGCTTCTCCAAATTAGGCGTGATTAGGCAGGTGCGTTAGGAGCTTTTTTCTACTTGTAAAACAAACATTACTGCAAAATTCCAATAAGAATTGGGAGCGAGTACACGGGATTGGTGCATAAACTCAGATACAAATAAATTAATAATCTTACAATTTATAAAAATACAAAAATACAAAAACGAAATTTGGTACGCTATAGGTTTTCATTAGAAAATATATTATCCTTTCAGACAAAATAAATATATGTTCTTAGGTAACGGTCGCATAGTTGCATAGTCAATTTAATGGTGCTTTCTTAACTATTTATTATCGATCACTATTTGTACAATTCCTGAATCTGAACATCTTTTTCACGTAGTTGGTTTCTTGAATCTGCCTTAGAATCGTTGGAATCTTTGAATTTCGTTCATTCTCAGCATTTTCCGACATTTACATTCCCTTAGCTCGTCCAAAAGTTCATTCGCGCTTGGCCGTTTCTCGGGATTGCTTTGTACCATTCGCATGGCCATGTATTCCTGATGTATACATATGTACATACATATTAATATATAGAGACAAAAAATCCTGATTTAACTAGATCTAACAACAACATCAACAACCACAACAATGCATGCATGCGATCCAAATTAATACGCACCAA